>VMDO01004468.1:0-125082 GCA_007922755.1 Pedetes capensis | reverse complement strand
AGAAGAAGAAGAAGAAGAAGAAGAAGGCGGCGGTGGCAGAGGAGGAGAAGGAGAAGGAGAAGAAGAAGGAGTTATAAGGGTGTTTGTTATGCAAATATTCTTGAAACACACCGTGAGACAAAAGCTATCACAAGATATGTAAAAAACTGGGACCTCAACAAAGTTTCAACTGATATTAATAATAACTATTTAGAGTACCTTTATGGCCCAGGTTATTGTATAAGATGCATTATGTGTATTATCTCACTTATTTCTACAAATAACTTTATGAAACAGATACTATTATTCCTATTTTATAGATAATAAAAATGAGGCACTGTCAGATAACATAACTTGACCAAACAGTTGAGATTTTAACCCACAATTGTCATCTCTTGGGTATTTCACAAGCCTGCTTCACAAAGGCATTTTTCTGGTATTCTCTCTCAGTGGATGACAACAGTATTCATCCAGTGATCAAATCAGAAACTTGGGCATCATAACTTTCTTTTCTTTTTTGGTCTGCTAAAATATCAAGTCTTATCAATTTTATCTATTAAATATCCCTTGAACTATTATTCCCTGCTACTAATGCAACGTAGGTATTCATTATGCCCATTTAGAATAACTGCAATAGCAACTTCCAAATTGGTATTCCAATCTTGTCTCTTATCCACTACTCTAATCCCATCTTCATTTCTCAGCTAGAAGTAACATTCTAAATGGAAATCTAGCCATGTCATTTCCTAAAACTTTCCAGTGAATTTCCCATAATCTTTAGGATAATTATAAATTCCTTGAACAACACACAGAAGGTCTTTATGCTAGAACTCACACTCATCTTTCACCTTCTTTTCCCTCCAACTTTGCTTTCCAGCCATAGACAACATTGTTCATATCAGTGAAAGTATAATATTCTTTCTTTCCTTGAGTGGTATAGGTGCTATTTTCTAGTTTGGAATATTATTTCAATCTTTATCTTAACTTCCATGCCTTTTCCCTCCAGCTGTGTCTGGCCAACTCTTATCCTTTCAATACTACAATGTATGTTGTTCCTTCTGTGAAGTCTTTGCTGCTGCTCCTGAACCGTGTTGAGGGCCCTTCTTTCGTGTTTCTGGTAGCAACTGTGTTTGTCTATGCACATACTTTAAACTCCAGGATAATGGTCACTATGTCTTACCGTTTTCTCCAAAGTGCCAAAGAACCTAGTGTTTGTTACACTCTCAGTAATTTTTTTTTTAATGAATGAATGAGTATGAAAGAGTAAAGCAATGTCTCTTACAGTTTTCTCATGCAATTAACGTGATGCATGGAAAAGAAGATTTCTATAAAGGTTCTATCCTCCACCTTCCTTATCAAGTAATTAAGGAAGTAATTTATCTGAAAGGAAGGGAAATAAAACCCTTAAAAAGAAAGATAACCAGAAGAAAATCCTTCAAAATAAACTCGTATTCACTGAGGCAAAGTGATGATATAAGAGATGTTCCTTTCCATTTTGGCCTTGTCTCCCTTTAAAATCCTTCCCGAAGGTAGGCAGCCCTCCCCTAATTCAATACCTGGAGATCTCCTGTGAATTTAGTTGCTCTAAGCACTCTATGCTAGTGGACCCCAGGGCTTGCTCTCTCTGAGAAATTCCCTGGACTTAGCATCTTTACTCTGGCCTTAATCTAACTTTACTTCTTCTCACTCTCCTTTGCAAACAGAACCTTCAGCAATGTCTTAATGGCTCTTAGTTGTTTAAGGTATTATTTTAGCATTCTGAGATATAAAGTGCCTCACTTCTACCGAAAGATAATAGTGAGTACTTAAGTAACTGTGACCAGCTGCCAAGTCTTAGGACATTCTTTAAATCATTCTCCTCAGCACCCCTACATATGCAAATTCTTTTTCCTGTGATTACACATGAGGGCCTAGCTTAAGTTTGGACAAAGAAAAACCACTCAAATATTTTTGATTATATACAGGAAATGCAATATTTGTTCAAAAGGAGTGTAATCTATATCAAAATGTTAAAGTGACATTAAATCGCTCCCAGGTTTTCATCATTAATGAAATACAACAGCCAAATAATTTCAAAGACCAATAGAATAGCAGTGGGAACTTTAAGTTTTCAGAAAGTGACAGGTGATGAGTATTCAGGAAATCAGAAAGCAAGATGGAATGACAGGAAGGAAATGGAAAAGAAGAATCAAAAATGGCAATCAAGAAAAGATAAATTTATGGTGGAAAAGAAATCTGAATTCATTACCAAAGAAGAACAGAAGCTAATGACAATAGTAAGAAAAATTGATCAAGTGTGCATAAAGTAAAAAGGTTCAGTTGGCAGAAACATTTACATAACCCCAGGGTTAGAAGACAGATGCAAGTAGCATACTGGTGCAAAGCAAAGGGCAATGGTTGGGGAATACAAGAAAGGGACTCTGAAGGCAGCATCGAACAAAAACCAATTGGCTTCAGACTTAGTGTGGGGGCTGTGAGAGTCAAGTATTTTTAAAAATTGACATACTGATGAAGAATGTAGAGACATGTTTTTGTTTGTAACTAAGTATGAAATGAAGCCTGCAGCCGTAGCCCTGTGGAATCTGATCCCGTCATATCTCGCAAACTAAGCAGGGTTGGGCCTGGTTAATACCTGGATGGGAGACCGCCTGGGAACACCAGGTGCTGTAGGCTTGGGAGAAGGACCTGGCAACCCCCTCCCAAAAATCAATCTGCCATTGAAAACCCTATGAACAGCAGAGAAGCACTGACAATAGTGTTTCCCCTGTTGTACAGAGGGTCACTATGAGTCGGATACCCACTCGACGGCACCTAACAACAACAAATATGAAATGAAGATAGAAAGATTTAGGAATTAAAGTCCTTGTATTTATTTATTGCTAATCTCATTTGCTTAAGTGATTTATTTGCTTTTTATATCTATCCCTTTCCATTTTCCATGATTAATCTTTCTAAAAGCTATTTGGTTTCATCATTCTAGTTATTATTTTCTTAGTCATCTTTTGTTTACTATCTTGACTCCTTTTTTTCTCCAATAATCTTTTTGAAAAGGGTGGGCTTTGCTGCTCAGCACACTTTGTTGTGACCCAGTAATACATTTGGCCCAATTCAATGAATACCTTTTAGTTCTAATCCAACTTGACCTTTCTGGGATTTTCACTGGTGAACGTCCCTTTTTCACTGAAACTCTCTCCTTCTCTGCTTCCTTGCCCTTTTTTCTTCTGTTTGTCCTCCTCTGTCTAAAGAGTCCCCTTAACATCTCCCTCATCTACCATATCCCTCTTTTCTTGGGTCTAAAATACCATCCTTGGCTATCTCATCACCTCCTCTCATCATCAAGATGAATTCCCGGCACTATGGATTCAATGTCTAAATAATCTCACTGCCTCACTTACTTCTCCCAATCCTGCACTGAACATTTCTACTGTAATTTTGGTGTATTTAGGGAAGTCAAATTACCTTAACATTATTCTGTCAGCTTGGAACTACTAACCAGCTGGTTCATTTGACCTTCTGTAGATATTGGTTCTTTCCAACTGCAGGGAAGAGAGAGCAGGGTAACAATGGAGTGAAAGCAATGTTTAAGGAACATCATTGTGGAAGTAAATTGAAGAGATTTTGACCTGAACCTGGAATTACAATCTGAGACTTCACGGGAATGTCAAGGGTAAAGGTAGTCAGGGGAATAGAGAACAGTTGTCAAAGATATGATGAGACAAACATCGGTGGGAGCCCGTTCCATTCAGCTGGAGTGGAAGTTATGGTTAGTGGCTGCCATTTAGGCCTTTTTTTTGGCCTTTAACATTGATTAGGAGGAAAAAGTGATTAATTTGTGGTAATAGGGGACAGAAGGAGATAGACTGCTTGGCCCTGAGGGACTGCCAAGCTCCCTATAGCATTAGAGGAATTTGTCTGCCCTGAGAAGATTAATATCAACATCACTGTGCCTGTATGTGGGAAGGAAAGCTACTTTTCTTCTCTCCAAACTTCACCTGCATAGAAAAGATTCCTAAGAATTATCTCCAAGATCTGTCCTGTGTTGGGTTATTAGGCTACTGTACAGGCCGCAAAGGAATAGGAACTAGCTTGCTATTTTTTTTTTCCCATTTCTGATTTTCTACTATTGCTCTCCATTTGCTGATAGCTTAGGAGGACTAAAAAAATACAGAAACAGATTAAATTCAGGTCCATATTTTAATCCTCCAGTTGCCAAATTTCCATGAATCTGTGTTAATTAAATAACTTGAATCAGGTCTCATTTACACATTTACTCCTTAATTATTGTGATTATCTTCACCTTAAAATTCTGCATCAACTGAAATGAGTCCCATAAAACAAAAAATATTGTGACATATCCATGTTGACATTAGAGGAAAACATGAACATTTCAAAAGACTTTTTTCTTTTTTAATGTATATATACATATATATATATATATATACATATATACATATATATATATGTGCACAGATAGGAATGGAGTATGAAGCAATTATTTAAACATTTCAGAGCTCAAATGTCTTGATAACTGAATAAAATATTTCAAACTTAAATTATTCACATATTTTAATTTGG
The DNA here is from genome assembly GCA_007922755.1 of Pedetes capensis. Lineage (NCBI taxonomy): Eukaryota > Metazoa > Chordata > Mammalia > Rodentia > Pedetidae > Pedetes > Pedetes capensis. Next base: position 120,528 of record VMDO01004468.1, on the reverse strand, counting down.
TATTTTATTTGGTGAGCATAGATACAGTTTTGGGTGACTTGCTATGTCATTTTTATTACCTTAAAACTGCCATACAGAATATAAGGAAAAATTTATAAGGAGAATAGAAACCTCCACTATTAAAAATATACATTCTCAGTGGTGTATGATTTTATTTTTTCTATAATGGAAGCTATAATGCTGAACAGAGTTCCACAAAGGTAGAACCATGAAGGCCAATGTGATCTATAGTTGCCACAAAACAAACAGAGCAATGGGTGAAACTCTGAAGTGGTTCATGCTAATTACATAAAAGATTCTCATAGGCTTAACTAGTGGCTCAATGAACAGCATATTTGTTCATATATACCCATCCTACACAATGGCCTATATTTTAAAAGGATAATATTGATCTAAATATTATTTTCTTAATATTTATTTCAAAGATAGAAAATTATTAGACCACGATAGAAGAGATAAAACTATGTTTAGGAAGAATACTTTGTTCTTCATATATTTAGATATCAGTGCATTTAAAATTAACACATGAGAATAAAGGGATTGTGTGAATTGTACACAGATTGTTTATAAGGTAATACATTTTCTTATCAAAACAAAGGTGAGAATGCTGCAAACTTCTCATTCCTGGGCATTCTTATAACTCGTGGGAATGTTACCAAACAATAAACATTCATGGGGCTCATGGAGTCAAGGAAATGACATTCAGAGAACATTAAATATATACCATGTTTGGTTACAAAAGCATCATAGGGTAGCATAATGATAAAACACTTCACATAAATGAAAGGGTTTCCTGGAAATGGAATGCTATTCATAACTCCAAAGTTATAGGATGTAGGGCTTACAAGGGAAGCCATATAACTCTATTCCCATTAGTATCACATCAAAAATCAAAAGTATTGGAGCAGTAATGACAGTTTTTAGAAACAGCTTGAATGAATGATTTTGGAATCCTGAACTATTTATAGTTTCCCAAATTCAAATGCTGTTTCCCATCTTTTGCTTCTGCTCATGCTTTCCCCCCTATGCCTTGAACATCTTTGCTTCTGCCATTTACTTCCTATTTGTCAGTCCAGACTGTGCTCTTCCCAGTCCACTTTGGGATAGTGTAGATTGACTCCAAAGGCTGAATTAGGAGGCCCTCTCCTTCTAACAACACTCAAAGCATATCTCCATAACCATAAGACTTGAAAGGACTTGCCCTGCTGTAACAGATCTGAGGACAGAGAGAATTTTTCATCTTCCATTTCTGTGTTCTGACACATGTCACCTAGTAAGTATCCAAGGAATGACTGTTGAACTAAACCAATCAGCAGAAGAAAACATTCCAGAAGAGGTCTGAGGAAACCGGAGATAGCCAATGTACCAAAAGTTGAACCACTACTACAATTAAATTGGAGTATTCACCATGAGTTTACTCTATGTGTTCTCCTTCTAAAGGTGAATTTAGGCTCCTTCCTCCCTATTGCACACTTCTGCCCAATATTACCTACTAAAATCCTATCCATGCTTCCAGCTCTCCATCAAATGATTTGTTTTCCCCAAACGTTTCTTATTCTCCAATTGGATAGTATTCCTCTGTCCTTTACCTGTAAAATTTTTAAATTGTTATTCTTATGACATTTACCTTATTTGGCTTTGGGGTCTTGATATTTATGTACTTATTTCCTATCCTTCTGTTTTTGTACTGGCTGTCATATCGCTAACCCTATACATATTAAATACTCCATAAATAGTACTTTAATTGAATGGAATGAACCTAAGGCAAAACAATTTTAAGTTGGTAATGATATATCTAAAATAGATTAAAAGTTATGTTGACTAGATCATGAGCTATAAGGAAAAATGTTTTCTTTTTAAAATGAGCTATATGAAAGTATATCCCATGTTCACAAAATTTAAATACAACAAATTTATATTAAGGGGTAACTAACCATACAAGTCTTGTGAACTTTAGTTCAGCTTCCATTAATTAAGAATTTTGATAAATAATTAGAACATTTTTTATACATTATATGCATGTGGTAAGCCAATTTAAGAGGATAAACTGCACTAAAGGTCTTGGCCTATTTTAATATAGAAAGAAAAACTACTAATACTAGCCCATTTTAAACATTAAAGCAGACCTAGAAACACACACACATTAGGATGATCTATAACTTAGACTCCTTAGAAATCACTGTTCCATTTTTATGCTGTTTTACATGTGCTTTAAAAATTTGATTATTTCACTAATTTTGTAATAAAAAAATTGAAGGCCAGCTATTAGATTTCTTTTTCATTTTCTCTTTCCCCACACTAGTAAATGCTGAATTCTAATTCCATCAAGAGAGGATGTTGAAAATGCTAATCCTTCCACAGAGCACCAAGTATGATGCACCAAGGGTGGAGACTGCCAAGATTCCAGAAGGGACTAGAATTTAGGGTTTAGCATTTAGGTTCCTCGAGAGTCACCATAAGGCATTCCTATCCAATCTACAAAATTGGTATAGACTGTAAGTAAATGATGTGTATTTCCATGATGTGCTTATAGATGGTTACAAGTTCCACCAAACTAGGCTTATAAGGATTATTTCTATAAAACAAGACAGAGCCAAGACATGTGTCAGGGCCCTCAACTATGTCTAAGAGGCCCTGAGCCAAGGTAAATGCAAGATATGCCTTCACAAGCCACCATCACCACAATAACTTCCACTAGGAGGCCAGAATGCAAAAACATTCTGAGCATCAGGAGTAAGTCTCAGTGGACAAGGAAATCAAACACATTACAGCATCTGCTCATTCACTAGTCAGGATCCACTCTATGCTAGAGGTCTGAGCTTGGTTCCTCAGCTGCCTGACGTTAAGGAAAGTCTAACTGGGAAAATGAAGTATCCATATCCTTGTTATTTGGGAAATTCCTCCTATCACCAAGGAATACACAAGAGGCCCCTTTCCTGAATGACCCCTGACCCCAAGGGAGACAGTCACCTTTTTGTTGAAATCTATTTTTCCTACTCTGGAAGAATTGTTGTAAAGCCTGAGAAGACAGGATGCCTGTAGCTTGCTAGATGTTGTGCAAGGCTCCATTCTGTTTCTCATCCATAACCTTGTCTCCTAGTTACAGGCAAAACTGTGAAATGTATCATTTTATGATCATTTATGATCCTACCTTCATTTTTTCCCTTCCTTTTCCTCGCAGGCCACTCCTGGGCTATATAGAACTTCTTAAGAGAAAATATTTTAGGGTCAAAATGAAGCTTAAAAATCAACTGTCACAGCCAGTAGCAAGATACACTCTTGTATAATTAGCTCTCAGTAAACAAATAAACAAAAGGTCATCTATTACAACTAGTAGATAGACTCTTCTGAAGTCTACTTGCCTGCATTGAAAACCTGTTTTAGCTAAATCAGATAAAATAATCCATGCCAATCTCCAGTCGAAGATTAATTAAAGGAGATTGTTGGACTTTCTCTCCCCTCCCAGGCAATTTACATATAATTTCATTATGATTCTTTTAAGATAATGTTTAGTTCAATACTTCAGAAAAGGGGAAGAAAAAAGAGAGGGAAGGATGGTATGAAAACACGGAAGGGTGCTTGGATTTTTAGCAACTAGAATAATTTATTTCTTCTATACATAAACATTGGGCTGGGATTTGGCTCAGTTGGTAGAGCGCTGCACTGCAGTCTCTGAGGTCCCGAGTTCAATTCCCAGCACCCCAAAAATGGGAGCAGGACCTGGCAATCCACTCCCAAGGCAATCCCGAAACAATCAGCCATTGAAAACCCTATGAGGGTCACTATGAGTCAGATATCAACTCTACGGCACCTAACAACAACATACATAAACATTGGCATTATTTATTATTTTGAATAATCAAGAAAAACAACTCTCTTCATGGTGGCAGAAGAATGATATAGGAAAATAATAATAATTTAATTAGCAAAAATATTGTTTTCTCAATTGGAACCTAAGCTGGGGACCATGGCATATGCCTGTGATCCCAAGAATTTGGGAGATTGAGGCAGAAGGTTCACAGGTCCAAGGCCAGAGGCAGCCTGAACAATTTAGCGAAACTTGTCTTAAAATAAAAAATAAAAAAAGGGGTGAGGCATTAAGTGGTAGAGACCTTGCTAGCATTCACAATGCCCGGGATTCAATCCCTAGTACTGAAAATAAATAAATAATAAAAAATTGGAACCTGCTCAGAAAATTACAACGAAATGTCATAAGGGACCATGTGTGACCAATTATAGGTAGGTCATCATGCATTTCTTTGCGGAGATACATTCCTCCATAATTAGCTTTCAATAATCACAAAATAATGCTTCTATGCAAGAGGGCATCATTTTATATATTCATTTGGAAATAGGTTATGGTTTATTTAACCGCATGCCAGACACTTTTTATTTCTTATGTCATCAATGTATGTATTGGAAAAATAATCAAACATATTAAAGCTACGTTTTTATTGAATATATTTAATATGTACAACATAATATTTGGTTTCTTCATTTATTTCCTGTTTTTTTGAGACAGGGTCCTGCTATGTATCCCAGACTACCCTCAAACTCATTGTCTTCCTGCTTTAGCCTCTTGAGTGCTGGGATTACAGGCATGCACCACCATGCCTGGCCAACATGATGTTTGACACAAACAGTGAAGCTGTTAGTATAGTTAAAGAAACATAGTCATCCCACATAGTTACACTTTTGAGCATAGCAAGAACATTTAAAATGTATTCTCAGCAAATACCAAAATACAGTATTATTAACTCTAATCTTCATGCTGCACATTAGATCTCCAGACTTATTCATCCTACATATCTGCAACTATGTACACTTTGACCTATATATCCTCTCAAAAAAAAAAAAACAAAACCCCTTCAACTTGACCAAACAATACTCGGATTTTTGGTTGTCATTTTTAACTTTGAAAAGGTAATTTCACATTTTAATTTTACCATGTTACCATCCTATGAGATGGGTGATACTGAGAAAGAAATATGGGGCTAGAATTTAGCTCAGTTGATAGAGGGCTGCTCTGCACTCTCTGAGGCCCTGGGTTCAATCCCAAGCACTACAAAAATGGGAGAAGGATGTGGCAGCCCACTCTCGAAACAGTCCTGAAACAATCAGCCCCTGAAAACCCTATGAATAGCAAAGAAGTACTGACATAGTGCTGGGCATGGCACAATGTTTCATTCTGCTGTATATAGGGGGGCTATGAGTGGGACCCAACTTAATGGTACATACAACAAAAACAACAACAACAAAGACAGAAACAGGTAAAATGGTACAATGAGACTTGTTCTAGTCAGAGGGTCAGTCAGGGACTAGCTAGTTATTTGTGTTGCCATGGTTAGCTACATTATCTCCTTGCCTCACACCTGGGATCTCTTTAGCTCAAATATATTCTTTGAGTAGACTATGCCTTTTTGTGGGCTCTCATTTGGGTCCTTCTGATGATCTTTACAGAACAGAAACTGACTGCAAATGGTACCTGTCTGTTACTTCTTCTCATTAGTTTGTTTCATATCTGTCCTTGCAGGAAATAGGAGCTACAAGTACAGTTTTGTCATTCTAATCACTTGACATTTTCCAAGTGAAATGAATATTATAAATTACAATACAGTTTTCTAAGCATTCTTATGATGTATAAATGCTGAATCTACTTAAGATTGTTCTTCTGATGTAGAAAGTGTTATAAAAGGAACAAGGAAAACTATATTTTCTCTTTTAGGAAGCACTGAAGTTATCATTTCTAATTATTACACTAAAGATTCTCTAAACAACATGTGTTTACTAATAATTTTTGTCTTGCAGAAATATGAATGTTTTCTCATGGGAGGTATTTAAAATGTTTTATTTGGAAACGAATTTTTAAAAAAATCCTCCTTTAGATTCTTCTCAACATCTATCAGGTGGCATTATTTTTCCAATACTCTTTTACTGTATCCTTCACATTATAAAGAGCTTATGTCCAACCTATAATTATTTTCTGCTAATGAGAGTAATTCATGATTAATTATTCAAAATGATTCTTCTTCAAAATCAAACCCATTTCTTGTCATGACATTAAAAAGATACAAATAAAATATTATCAGAATGCAAATTTCTGTCAGAAGAGAATATATTTTTCTATTTTCTTTAAATAGCATTAAACTCTTTCTCCCCCAGTAAAGGCCCCATGATTCCCAACTCCAATTAATTTGAGCTAGGGAAGGGCAAACTCACCCTTGAAGTAGTGATGAAAATGTTTTTGATAATTGCCATGGATTAGTTTTATTGACTACACTGGAGTATAATTTACAGTATTTTTTTTTATTAGAAATTTTTAATGTACATCTTAATGTGTTTCATTTTGACATGCTTTTCATTGTGACATTTCCATATATCCATTTTGACAAACATTATTCATATAGGTTACCCCTTACCCTCCCCTATGTTTCCACCCCTCCCACCCTTCCCATCTAACCAAGATAAAAACAAAGACGACTACAGGAAAAGTTTCTATCTTAAACAGAACTGGAACCCAAGGACATATAGAAAAAAACTACTAAGCAAAAGATAGAGAAGACTTAGATGGGAAACTTAGAATTTACAGTATTCTTAAAGAAGAGTTACATAGCAACAAGACCTAATGATGACTAAGGTCCAAGAGTAACACATTAGCTTGGGACCCTGGGTGTCTAAACACCTACTTTGAATGGACTATGAATCTTTTTTAGGCTCTTATTTGGGTCATGCTCATAGCTAAATCTCTCTCTCCTGGGATTTTCCTAGTCCCATCCTTCTCATCAGGGGGCAGCTCCTTTCTCCTTTCATCTGCCTGAGGAAACCTGGAGCCTTCCTTGGTCTCTAAGCCAGGATCACATTTTGCCTGCTTCATTTCTCCATTTAGTTCTTCTCTGATTATTACATGAGACCCAGCTGCCCTTCCTGAGACTGCTTAAATTTGCCTTAGGTTATAGCCTTAATATATATTTACGCAATGGAAAAGTAGGGGAATATAACCCAAACAGGCATATGAGTTTTACTACATTATTAGTCAAAAGGTTCCATAACTTTGTAAGTTGATAAGAGTGTAATGAAAAATGATGTAATAGTTGCAAAATGGAAAAAGCTAATACTGTATTACTCTGTACCCCACCAACATTTACCAATAAGAGGAGAATATATATATATATATATATATATATATATATATATATATATATAATATATTTCCCCCAGCATTACCAAAGTGTTTTCCTACACTTATTGAGCACCTTCAGTGTGCAAAGCACACTGTTGTATAATCTCCTAAATAAAGTTAAGATACCAACTCTGTGTGACACAAACAGTTCTATTAGATTTAAATGAGAAGAGGACATTAAAATTATGGATGTTTAAAATTAAGAAAAAAGGATCAGTAGAAATGGCAGCTACTTCTGGGATTCAGAAGACAAGAAGAAAAAATTATGTTTGGGAATAGCTGAAATTATTGCCAGAGGAAAGTAAATTGCTTCTATTTTAACCAGGACTGACCATCATCTTATTCTTCATCTTTCACTAAAACTTTTCAGTTTTCCCTCCTATCATAATCTGAATGTTTGTGTCCTATAACATGTCCCCCTTTCTTCTACTCCAAATTCATATGTTGCTATCCTAACCTCCAAGGTGATGGTTAGGAGGTGTGGTCTTTGGGAGGTAATTATAAATAAGGGCAGGGCCCTCATAAGTAGGATTAATATCTTTGTAAGAAGAGACATTGCCTGCAGCGGTACCACTGTGGTGTCTCATCCCATCAGATCCTTGAAGCTAAGCAGGGTTGGGCCTGGTTAGTACTTGGATGGGAGACTACCTGGGAACACCAGGTGCTGTAGGCTTGGGAGAAGAACTGGAAACCCACTCCCCAAAACCAATCAGCCATTAAAAACCTTGTGAATAGCAGAGAAGCACGGACAGTAGTGTTTCGCCTGTTATACAGTATGGTCGCTATGAGTCAGATACCAACTGGATGGTATCTAACAACAAAAACAAGAAGAGATACAGAGATGCTTCTCTCTCAGCTACTCTCTGCCATGAAAGGATCCACCAGAGGAAGCAGGTCCTCACCAGGCATCAGATAGCTAACACCTTGGTCTTGGATTTCCCAGCCTCCAAAACTGTGAGAAACACATGTTAGTGTTTTAAGTCACTGATCAACAGTAATATATTATAGCAACCTGAACTAAGATACTCTCCTAATAGCAATACAGCTTAACTTTTATAACAAAAACTAATTGTAAAAAGTTTTTCAGCTGGATGCTGTAATCACAGCCTGTAATCACAGCTCCCCAGGAGGCAGAGGCAGGAGGATTTCAAGTTGAGGCCAGAGGCAGCCAGTGCAACTTGATGAGACTTTGTCTCAAAATAAAAAGTAAAAGAGGCTGGAGGTGCATCTTGGTGGTAGAGTACTTGTCTAGCACGCACAAGGCCCTTGGTTCAATCCAAGTTTTGCAAAAAAAAAAAAAAAAAAAAAAATTCTTAAATGTCTGGAGTTTCACAACAGCCGTGACAGAAAGTAGAAGGAAAGAAAAACCTAGGTAAATGTCTTACCTTGTCTAAGGAATAAACCTTTCTTCTTTTATTCTTTTAATCTTTTAATAAACCTTTTTTAATCTTCTAAGATTTGAGAATGTTTGTTTCTGTAGAATTGTTGTTGTTGTTAGGTGCCATCGAGTCGGTATCTGACTCATAGCGACCCTCATAGGGTTTTCAATGGCTGACTGTTTCAGGATTGCCTTGGGAGTGGATTGCCAGGTCCTTCTCCCATTTTTGCAGTGCTGGGAATTGAACTCGGGACCTCAGAGACTGTAGCACTCTACCAACTGAGCTAAATCCCAGCCTTTCTGTAGAATAGCCTAGCCTAAACCAAATATAAATTCCATAGCCTATTTTTGAGCCTTTGATATCAGGTATCACTTCAATACTATCTTCTCTAGATTGTTTTGTACATTTGAATATTTTGAATTGATATGAAATTTTATCAAAGTAATATATAGCTTAACAAGTCTAAATAATACAGAATAGAAAACATAATTTTCTCACCCTTTCTCCTACCTTGTCTATAGCCATATCACCCTGGCATCTGATCTCGGCAGATCTGGGGAGCTAAGCGGGGTTGGGCATGGTTAGTAACTTGGATGGGAGACCAAATGGGAATACCAGGTGCTGTAGGCTTGAGAGAAGGACCTGACAGCCCACTCTTAAAACAATCACCCATTGTAAACCCTATGAATAGCAGAGAAGCATTGACAATAGTGCTGGGCATGGCACAGTGTCCAGTAGTGTTTTATCTGTTCTACATAGGGTCTCTATGAGTCAGACCAACTTGAGGGCACTTAACAATAATAATAATCCCCTATCTCAGAGGCAATAACTAAGCACAAAGATCCATTTCTTCTAGCATTTGCCTCCATATTTCTAAGTTGTCTTCCAATATCACTATTTTCTAACTCATCAACTTTAGATGTTATCTATTGACCCCTTGTTCTGGTATACCTACTGATCACCCTGGGGACAGGACACTGCAGTATTACCAAGGGCTCAGGCTTTCTTCATTCCTGATCCTCTGTCCTCGAGCATGGACCTCATCCTCCCAGCTATGAGTAGCTGCTATTCCAGAAGCTCTACCCAGTGGTTCTTCCTACATCTCACTGGCCACGGGTCAGTTACAGGACCACATCTAGTTCCCCTGGAGTTTGGAAAAATGAGCAGTTCAGCTTCCTAACCTCTGCTCTAAAGAACTCTAAGGAATCAGGGGTTGTGAAGAGTGACTGGGTATCAATCCAGTATCTATCACAGGAGCCACCCATGCCTATTTATAATGCTCTCAATGGATCTGTTAAAAAACTGTCATATGTTTAAATGTTTTGGCATACCAAAATGTATTAGAATGCTTTTGAATATTCTATGTGGGAGGGCTAGGGTTTAGCTCAGTTGGAAGAGTGCTTGCTCTGTGCACTCTGAGGCCCTGTGTCCGATCCTCAATATCTCAACAAATGGGAGAAGGATCTGGTGGCCCACTCCTAAAAACAATCCTGAAACAATCAGCCATCAAAAACCCTATGAATAGCAGAACAGCACTGATACAGTGTCAGGCATTGTACAGTGTTGGGTAGTATTACACTCTGTTGAACATAGGGTTGCTGTGAGTCAGACCCAACTCAATGACACCTAACATAACAACAACATGGATCTTTGTTCATATATTGTGCTAAGAACTTGGTAAATACTTTTAATATGGAACTAGTCATTCAACTTAAGGATGATTATGATGATTTTAGTATACTTTAGTAATTTTTCTCTTGGGCAATTTTTTTGTTCCCCTTTTTTAGGAGAGGGAGAAATTACTACTGGCTCAGGTGTTAGAAAGATATCCTGAAATGTTCTAATTTCCTATATTTTTTTCTTCTGTTTCTTTTTAAAAAATCTTTCCTTCCTTCCTACCTTCCTTCCTTCCTTCCTTCCTTCCTTCCTTCCTTCCTTCTCAAATGTAGGGCATTCTAGGCATGAAATCTGCCATTGAGCCACAATCAAAGCCCACAATTTTTCTTTTTGTCTCATTTTATTAACTTCTACAGAAGTTTTGAATTTCTTATTTTCTGATAGATCATTTTGTATAGTGTCCTGTTGTCATATGAACTCAATATCTATTCTTAATTCTCTAAGAATATTTACTGTATATTTTCTCCAAAGATTTTTCTATCATTTAATGCAGATGCATCTGGATCATTAGATTTCTAGGTCATTAGAAAAAATACATCTCTAATTCCTGTGAATTCTTTCTTATCTTTGTTTTTTTCCTCTTTTGAGTCCTCTAATTCATGGTAAAGATATGCCTCAAGCATCTAGGCTCATTAGGTGATTATAGGCTATCTATTTATATTTAAAATAGATATATTTATATTTAGGGGCTGGGATTTAGCTCAGTTGGTAGAGCACTGCTCTGCTGTCTCTGAGGTCCCCAGTTCGATTCCCAGCACCACAAAAATGGGAGAAGGATGTGGCAATCCTCTCCTGAGGCAATCCCAAAACAATCAGCCATTGAAAATCCTATGAGGGTCGCTATGAGTAAGACGTGACTCAACAGCACCTAACAGCAGCAGCACAGCTTTGGGAGAAGGACCTGGCAACCCACTCCCAAAAATCAACCCGCCATTGAAAACACAATGAACAGTAGAAGCACTGACAATAGTGTTTCACCTGTTGTACCTAGGGTCGCTATGAGTCGGACACCAACTCGACGGCACCTAACAACACAACAACATTTATATTTAAATCCAAGGCACTAAGGAAGTCTTTGGACAATGTGTATTTATGAGTATGGGTTGGCTGGAAGAGGCTGACAACAGAGGGGGAGAATGGTTCACTTGAGCTGGAACTTTTGGAGGACTTTCAAATTTTAGTATCTGAGGTTCTTCTCTGTATGCTGGCTTAGTTTCTCCAGAAAGATCTCTCACTAAAAGGGTAAATGATAAGTAGTAGGTGCCATTGTAAAGACAGGCATAGTATAAACTTATTTGTTTTTTTTTGTTTCCAGTTCCACATTCCTGGTTGAATTATCTTTGGAGAAGCAACCTTCTATTTCCTGTGAAAGAGAGAGCTGTGGACTTAGAAACTTACAACTTTCCACTATTTTGCCTCCCAAGATAGCTAACACTTCTGAATCCCAAGTCTTTCTTGAGTTCTATTGGGTCAGTCTCCACTCCCTACTTCATATGACTCTATTTTGCAGGAACTTAGATAATAGCCTCCTCATTCACTTATTTTATGTTTTCCAAGTTGCTGGCAGCTCTTCATATTGTCTTCTCTCTCATTTCACTTGTCTTTACAGATCTACTTCATAAAAATACCTTCATTATTATTTTTGTCAGGTTTCAGGGGAATCTACCATGTGTAGCAATCTGCCATATTTAAAAATCAGTTCTTAGTGGAGTTTAAAGATTATTTAAATAAGCGCAAATGTATATGTTTGTTCCCTAGAGTTTCTTTCAAAGCTGTGAAACTTCCTAAGGTCAGTAAAACACTTAGGAAGCATGAATGAGTGCTATGTACTGGTCTACTCATCTGCCTCAACCCTTCTTCACATCCTTCCTAGTATTTTCACTGTTACATGCAACAGAAGAGATTAGCATTTTATTCTTTTTTGAATTAGTTTAGATTGTGGCAGCCTCCAAATAGCTATTGATCTCACAAAGCCATGGGTGTTCAGAAGAAAGGGATAATGAGATAGAAAATGGGCCAATGAAAAATTGTGATGTTTCCCTATAGAAATAAAGGCAGGAAAGAACATGTTTCTTTCTTTCATCCCATGGTAAGTTTTTCCTTGAAAAATTTTCAAAATTTCCCACATAGGGTGTTGTAGTAACTGGTGCTTTGAGAGAAGGCTGCATAATTTTTATTTTTTAAAAGGGGGAATCACTCTTCCTTTAACATTAAAAAGTCATAACATTAATCTATGCTGTGTGTGTGGCAGTAGGGCCTCAAGATACATCTTGGTGCTGAATGAAATTGTTCTATATAGGCTCATTTATCAGGTAAATTCCAGAATATCTTTACACGGGCATGTAAAGTGTGGTGTGTCCTCAAACACCCATCACGGTAAAATAAAGAGCCTCATTTTGTGTTTGTACAAGTACTTCCATAGTTTCCATATTTGGGAGATTTATGAAAGACTACATACTGTTTATGAGAAGGGTGGCTTCTTTTAAAAGCTAATCAAACAATTAAGAAAACTGTTTCTATCACTTTGCTTTCTGTGGTTCACTGGATATACAAGGAAGCAAACAGAAAGGATGAAAGCAATAATGAAATATTTTTTATCAGAATACCTAGAAAATTGCTTTGTCATGCAACTCCTTGAAAATGATTGCTGATTTTTAGTTTATAATTTTTGGTTTATATATTTAAAATATTGGGCTGGGATTTAGCTCAGCGGGTAGAGCGCTGCGCTGCAGTCTCTGAGGCCCCGAGTTCAATTCCCAGCACCGCCAAAAATGGGAGAAGGACCTGGCAATCCACTCCCAAGGCAATCCTGAAGCACTCAGCCATTGAAAACCCTATGAGGGTCACTATGAGTAGGATACCGACTCGACGGCACCTAACAACAACAACAACATTTAAAATATTACTATTGTAATCATTACCTATCTGAAAGGATATTCAAAGAGCATAAGAAGTTTTATCATGACATTATTTTGGCAAAATAGAGATTGAGTAAATGTCCAATTATAGATGAGGAATATGATATATTTTGGGATATCTATTCCATAAAATATTTTGTATCCATTTAACATAACAGTATAGAACATCAGCTTCCAGATAAAGTGTGATAACATTTACCTGGGGAGGGTTATAACTCATATGCTCAGAACTGCAGGTGTCTTAAAGCCTATGTTATCTGTGTTGTGTTGTTAGATGCTTAGAGTTAGATCTAACTTATAGTAACCCTATGTACAACAGAACAAAATACTACCCAGTATTAGGCCATGTAAATGACCTTTTTATGTTTGAGCCCAATGTAGCCATTATGTTTCTTCTCATTTTCAGTAGTGCCACATCAGCAAAAGGAGATCCCAGGAGATTTACTCCATTCCCATCATTAAAGTCAACTCTACTTTGAGGAGGCAACTCTTCTCCAGTCATTTGTTGAATGTCTTTTAGCCTGGGGCTCTCATTTTCTGGCACTATTTTGACAGTGCTTCTCTGGTATTCATAGGATTTCTAATGGCTAATTGTTTCAAGAGTGGGCTGCTGGTTCCTTCTCCCTAGTCTGTCTTAGTCTGGAAGCTCACTTGAAACCTGTCCACCATGGGTGGCCCTGCTGGTATCTGAAATACCATTGGCATAGCTTTCAGCCTCATCACAACACACAAGCCCCCACAGCATGACAAACTGGCAGACATGGGGATATCTTATCTATACTTTCTCAAAATCTGAGTATATCCTTTGATTTTTTTGTACGTGAACACATGAATTGCTCTAGGAAACAGAATTATTGTGGAAAGAATATTTAATGACATGACAAGTAATACAGAATTACTGGAGACAGAAGAAAATGAGCTGGACTGCCAACTTGTGGCAGCTATGTAGAATTGCCAGGCTATATTAAGGGTTAGACAAATGGTCAAAGAAAGTTAGTTCTAGGACAAATATTAGAGTATGAACTGTCTGCTTTGAAAGCAAAGCATGCCTTACTCAGTGGGCAGTTATTTCGCATTATCTTTCTGTGGCCATATTTTCTTTCCTAAGTGTAATTTCAGCAGTTGGCATTGGAATTTGTTTTCCTTTTCTCCCTTTCTTACTTTAAGGGAATTAAGGTCAGTTGATGTATTTTTACTCTGCACATCTGAATCTGAGCAGAACAATTCCCATTGAGGGTTCTTGTGGAACTTCATTTTAGTTATGTTTTAATAAAGTCTTATTTGTATTGACTTCTGGGGCAGCATGGCATTCCCTAACTGATAAACTACTTGAGTTTACTTTTTTATGGAGGGATTTTAATTTAATATGATAGGTTTAACTGTTGTTTTTCAGGTTTTATATGCATGCCTGGAAGCCTTTTAATAACTTGCAATAACAAACAAAATGAATGTGACTTTTAGGGGTAGACACCCTTGTAATTGATATTTTTACCAACTCAGGGTATTTATTTGTTTTGCCAAAAAAGAAAGTGCATTCTTTCCAACCTTGGGGAATAAAAAGTAATGGGATTGTAATTTACTAAAATATTGTGGGAGATTCCATAGTTGAACTAAAAAAATTCATGCAGATGTATTTCTTACTCTCTAGACATATGATTCCTGCATAACTCACAGAAAATATATTTTTTTCCTCATTTTAATAAATTCATAGGACTTTCTGCATAAAGTAGGTAGGGACTAAGGGGTGATAGATATTTTTAAAATGTATTCACAAATAGTAGTTAAGGTATGTTGGATTCAAATGATGCATAGTAAATTACATTATTTTAATTTTCAAACTTATATATTTTCAATATTGAAGAATGAGATTTTGGACACAGAAATGGTTTTGATAAATGACAGAATTCTACCAAAGGCCCTAGAAAAGGCAAGAACAAGGATATAAGAGTAGAAAATCTATAAATTAGCATGTTATGATTATTCTCTTGCATAGCATTTTTGAGCAGCTTTGAAAAGATCCAATGTTCTAAGCAGTTTAAACTTATGTCTACAGAATCTAAGTAGCATGTACCATAACTCAAACTGACATAGTTCCTTAAGAGAAATATTGAGACAACTATAGAATAGTGATGAGGCATTACTGAACAACACTTTGGATGACGAACAGTAATAGAAATTTGAGATTGAAATAGCCTTTTTAAAGGAGTAGGTCACACATATGAAAATACAAGCTAGGTATTTGTTGCTCATTTTATTTTGGGCCTCTTCAAGTGTTTGTGCATCAGTCAGGATGACACCTCAAGGATCCTTAATTTTTATGAAGATGTCAACATGCTGGTAACATTTTCAAAAGACCTATTTCTTTAAAGGCTCTATCTCCCTTTCTTCTGAGACTGAATATAATTTTTCATGATAGTTATAAAGCTGATGAAATACTGAATGGGTTTGCAGGAGTAGTAGTTCCAGCAGGGGTAGAATGGTGACAAGGAGGTGGAAGAATATGAGGATTTCAAATAATTTGCTGCAATGACTAATGCTTTGTCTCAGCCCTCCAGAAACAAAAGAAATAGCCACTGTTTATTAAGCTCTGCTAAAAACATGGAGAAATAAAATCACTGAACCCCAATCAAGGCTCAGTGATTTTATTTCTCCAAGTTTCTTTCTCTGTCTCTGTCTCTCTGTCTCTCTGTCTCTGTCTCTGTCTCTCTCTCTCTCTCTCCCTCTCTCTCTCTCTCTCTCTCTCTCACACACACACACACAAAGAAAAAAACAAAAAAACACAGAAGTTCTTTCCCTATATCTATCTATCTATCTATCTATCTATCTTTCTTTCTTTCTTTCTTTCTTTCTTTCTTTCTTTCTTTCTATCTTTCTATCTACCTATCTAGGCAATGCCTGTCTCCCAGATTAGGAGGATAAAATTATATATGTATATGTGTATTTTATATATTTATATAGATAGATATACACATTCTAAGTTAGACTATACCAAAGTTTTCAAGTCCATAGATGTCCCTTAGTAAACTGAAGTACATTCAAATATCTTGTAAGAGTCAACCTGTTGATAAGGTCCTGATGTGACACACTAAAGAGACAATGGAGTAAAGATTTGTAGAAAGATGCCTGAGGTAGATGCTGTCCATATCATCTAGGATGTTAAGTATCCCATACATTACACACAGGCAAAGGGAAGAGTAAGTGCAAAGGCCAAGTAATGGTACAAGCTGGGTATTTTTGAAGAAAAGAAAGGCAACAAGCAAGGTAGAAGGGAAGGAGCCTTCTCCAAATACTCCTGGACATTCTTATCATTTTCCTCTGAATTCCTTTGGTATTTTCTCTTACTCATTTGGCTTTTTAGTATACAATCTCATATTATTCCACTTTGGGTATATAGCATATATATAAAAAAATGCTCATTGTTGAACTTCAGATCTTGGACTCTATATCTTACAATCCCTGTGTATGCTCCAGGGCACTTAGCAAAATGCATATAACAGGCATACCTCAGGTATTATAGTGAAGGAGACAAGTTATATAAACTATCCTTCTTAGCAAAACAGAGACCTGCAGAGGTAAATGTCACAAGTAGGAGGTGATTAGTTCATCCAAGTAATGGTGACTAATTTGAAAACAAGGCCTTTGAATCTTCTATATTCACTGAATCTCATTCTATGTTGATACTTGAAAGATTTACTAACATTGCTAGAGCTCACCAAAAGTTTGCAGAAATGCATCAAATGGCACATTTCATAATTGTGCATGTCATTATGTGTTCATTTCACCTCAAAAGAAAGAAAACCTTTAAAATAAACTGAGAAAAGTTTGCTGAAGGCTACAACTGACTTTGAAGTGCCTCCAAAAATAAGATAGATTGGCAGGTGGGTGTAAAGATGTAGAGGGGATAAACGTATGAACAAGCAAGTATAGAAAATGGTAGAATCAAGATGATAGAAGTTTGGATATTAATGCAAAATTATATAAACTTTTCTATATTTTTGAAATTTTTCATAAAAAATAAGGAAAAGTTAGTTGAAAGTGATAACTGAAAAAAGTCACATTAACACAATTATTTAGTTTGTAGTGGTTATACTTTCAGTTTTAAATATCTGATCTTTTAGGAAATCCTTTAATCCTTTCATATGACAGATTAATCTATTAATTTATGACTTTGAAAAGTGCCCCTGGAAGTAGTGTAATCAACTCAACTTCCTATTGCCCTCATAAGTTAAGAATTTTGGTTATGTTCACTTTTATTTTCCAAATAATGGCCATACCTGGTAGAGTGTCACTCTGCACTCTGTGAGGCCCTGGGTTCGATCCCCAGCATCACAAAAATGGGAGAAGGACCTGGAAGCCCACTCATAAAACAATCCTGAAATAATCAGCCACTGAAACCCTATGAATAGCAGAGAAGCACTGACATAGTGCCAGGCATGGCACAGTGTCAAAGAGTGTTTTATTCTGTGTACCTAGGGTCACTATGAGTCAGATACAACTGGACAGCACCTAACAACAACAACAACAACAACAACAACAACCACCTCTGATAAAAGTTTATCAATAAAATTCAGAAATGCAGTTAAGATATTAAATCATTAAAATTATAGTGCTTTGTGATGCTTAATTGTAATTGATTTAAAATTTTTACATTATTTATTACCTTAGCATTTTGTCATGAATGACACCAAAGAGTATAATCAAAAGAACACAGCAGCAATCTCTCCTTATCTCTTTTCCTCTCTCCACACTCTAATCCCTCTCTTCCCTCACCTCTCAGTCTGTCTCTCTCTTTTATGTGGAGAATTACAAAGCATAGGTCAGCATGACATTTAAATGAGAGGAAAAGTGATCAACCTCAGTGCGAGATTAGAATTCAAGAACTAGATTTGTCTTTTCTTTAAGAATGAAATGTCTAAGCACAATTGTGCTACTGTATAACACATAGATAAGCATTTTTTCTCAATTTGCACAACTTTTGGTTTCCACCTTTTTTATCATTTAAGTTCTAGACAGTTTATTTTGTAATGTATTCCTTTTGTGAATGATAAATTGTTCTTTCATTTTTCTTTTAAAACAACAGAATGAGCACTTTCACATTAACACTTTATTATTCCAGGAAAAAGTGAATGCAATGTTTATCTGAAACATACATTCAACTTTCAGTTTGTATCGTTGACAACTGATATCTTTGGAGACTTGGAGTGGCAGCACATAAGTATCCCTGCTTCATTTGGGCCAATCAATGAAAATGTTTGAAGTCAGTGGAAGTTCTTAGTTTTGAAAGATCTACCCACGTGTTAAAAAAAAAAAAGATGAGAAATAGGCTGAGAGCTATGTGCAAATGAATAGGTTGCATGTATTTTAAGGCAGTCTTACAGGAACACACTGAGAGAGCTGGCATTCTTAAAATCAAACATATGTCATATCAACATTCCTAGTACAAAGTACTTTGTTACTGTTTCTGCACTCTAAGTAGTCCCTTGCAAAAGCATATGGAGGTGGCTATTCAGTTATGCTGAGCTATGCTGCAATATCATTTTGTGACTGTCTTACCTATGTTTATACATTTGCCAAATGAAATTTTTGCTCTAGAAATTATACTATAATTAAGAAAGAAGAAAACACATGGGGCTGGATTCTAGTGAGAGCACTACATATCAATATGAAACAGTGTTATTATCTCTTTCCTGATAGGGCTGAATCAATAAAACATATGCACCAATGCCTTAAGAAAGCAGTAACTCTTTAAATTGCCCTTTTTATTTATAATTACATAATTACTTTATTTTGCCAGAAATAAAGGTCATTAAAACCATCTTGAAGCTGGACTTGAATTTCAGAAGTAGCTTGCTAGTTGTACAGTCTTTAACTATGTTCCATTTAACACATTTAATAGATGTAAAAGCTCACAAGTGATGATATAAAGGATAATTTACGCTTGCAATGCATTTTTGTCCAATTAATAGATTGCCTGTGTGTTGCATATTTTGCATGACAAAAGAGCAGAATATTAAACTGCCATTCATAATGAAAATGCACTTTGCAAATTAAAAGTGCCGAAACAGAAATTTTTCACCCTGTTTAGGAAATAAACAGTCCTTAACCAATTAAACTGCATTGTAATAATTCTATGATTTATTGCAAGTTGTTTAACTTTCAAAACTCGGCTAACCCATATTAAGGTCACAATCCATCATGTCTTGCTTGGAAAGCCAGCAAATAATGGCTGTTGTATTAGCTGCTTTTGATGATAGTATGAAAGAAGTATTAGCACTTGTCAACAAAACTGCTTACAACATAACATTAGCATGCATGGGCTTCTGTACCTATTTATTATTCTGGCAGCTTCACACATATTGTTACAAGCTTATAAAACATTTTGTCGGGTGGAAACCGAATGTACACTGTTTGGTTTTCTGATAGACTGGCAGCATAAATGTCTGGGCTGACTTAGTTTAGTTTAAGTGTAAATAGAGACACAAATTCTTCAACCTGTTCTCTTATTGATACTGAAAAGTGCTGAATTATTCAGCATCCAACTCTTCTGTTTGTGTCTATCACAGTTATCAATTACCCATCAGTCTTCTTGTCAAAACAGAATGGATTAATCTGGCTGAAAATAAGACAAATAAATGGATACTATAACAGGGGTGTGGGGTTGCCAGACTGTCAAAGGGAAATCCAGGCAGTGACATTTGCCGTCAAAAATGGGATCTCTGGCTTAAGTGAGCAAATGATTCTCCTTTGAGAGCCAAGAATGCACTTAGCTCACGGTAAGTAAATTAATCTGCCGTCCTCAACTGCTATTGCATTAGCACTGAGGTAATAGTTCAATAGCTAAAGTTTTCTTATGTTTAAATAATTTTAGTCATTGTTATTGTTTCTCACAGGAACAACAGATACATTCAGATACTTTATCTTGGTAAATAGAGGGATGCCTGGTAAATAAATGGACCCATTTTACAATGAAGTTATTGCTGATAGTTTTGTGCCACTTCATAGCTCTCAGCTGATGTGATACCAAGTAACTCTTTCCACAGATGGCTGGTGGAAGCCATCCAACATCTGCAAAGTCCATCTCTGTTTCTTTCCCAAACATTTTATTTGGAAATCTTGTTTGGCAAACTTCCTGAGACTCTGCCTGGCTGTTCAAAGTACGTATTTCCAATCTATCTCATTTGGCCCTTCTATAAAAAAGGAGCTAGCAAAGTGCCTTCTAATCTGGCACAGAAATTGCAGCCACAGACTGAAGCAAGTTTTAGATTCCTTGCCAAAAACTTACAAGAATTTTATCTTAGATGCTTCCATACTGGACTGTTTCACATAGTCATCATTAACATCTGAAGCTTTCGCATCATGACAGGATCAAAGCTTCCCAATCTGTATCTACGGATAGCTTAACTTTGCCAAAGTTTCCCTCTTGTTCTTAGTTTCCCAGACATCTCATGTCCTATTGCAGATACTTCTCTTACTTAGACTGTGGGGTGGTGAGTAATTTAAGAAGAATGACCTGATGGAAATGGCTGCATTCACTCAATGACGAATGAACAGATTGCTTTTGAATGAATCATCTTTTTTTCCCCTTTTCCAGTAGATTACATAAAGAATTTAAACTATTTAAAAGATGAAACTCAAAAGTCCTGTCTACACTTGGGACATTCTAAAGAGGTCATCCTAATAATTAAATTTCAGGTACAATTTCCACTTTTTTTTTTAAAGACTTAGACTGGAAATCTCCATCATACATTCCCAGAATATTACCTCAAATTTCTCCTCAATGTAAATCAGGTTCCCAGAAGTTCAAGAT
Organism: Pedetes capensis; assembly: GCA_007922755.1. NCBI lineage: Eukaryota > Metazoa > Chordata > Mammalia > Rodentia > Pedetidae > Pedetes > Pedetes capensis. The sequence goes on along the minus strand of VMDO01004468.1, from coordinate 99,567 downwards.
GAAAAAGAAATGCACTAATTGGCCTGGTCACAACTCACCTTTGCTAAATCTCATCCACTTGGTATATAATCTCAAGGCTTCCTGATGGAACACAGTTATTTAATATATGCCAACTCTGAAACTTCTCTGGAAATAAGGCAGTGTTCTTGTTAACAGGTAAGTGATTGTTTTACTTTCTTTCTCCTTCCTCCCCCTTTAAGCAAATAACTCGTTTCTATGGAAAGGCAGCACTATATAAAATATTACATGACCTAAAAGTATTTTCAAAGTCTTAATTTTTCAAAAACTTTTTTGTAACACTAGAAACAAAGTTAATTGACAGGTGTATATAATGACCTTCCTTCCAATTTTCCAATTTTCCAATTTTCCAAAAGCCACTCTTGAGGACAAATTCAATGTATATGGTTGCTATTTCAGGTCCAACTTGTCCAAGACTAAACATTTTCTCCTATTGAATCCCTTTTTCCAAAGTCCCAATCAGTTGCTAAGTCCTGCAGAGTCTGCTTGTACAACACCTCTTCTGTTATTCTCCTTTCAATGACTACTATTACTTTGCTTTTGCCTTCCCCACTGTTTCATTCAGATTCACATGCATGCACCACTTTATTTACTCAACAATTCCTGGAAGGTCTAACATGAGTAGTCTCTATTCCTCTAGTCTTTCCAAAATGCCTCCCACTCTGGGCCCTCATTCTGATATGCCTTCCACCATCCTAACCATCCTTCCAATCTTAATTCAAATGACATCTTATACATTTTTCTTATTTCCTCACCTACCTGTGATTTCTTTAAGTCTCTTGAGGATCTTTCTATTTCGTTTATCACAATATGGAGAAATCCTATCTTATTGGCTGGTGGTCATGGACAACCTAAAGTCAGGGTTATTATCACACCACAGGGTGTGGACATTGAGTATTGTAAAATACTTACAATAATGCCTGGCACATAGTGAACATTCACCAGTTCCCTGCTTATATTATTGTCTGTGGTAAGGACTTAGAAGTATTTGTTTAAACATTTATATGGTGAGAGAGAACAATTACAAATGCCTTTGGTATTCCAGCTGGGCTTAAAACTACAAAACCTACAATCCTGGATGGTGGGCCAGGGAATGACAACCTGGGCTGAACACTTGGGAGCCATGCTGCCCGGCCTCGTCTCCTGGCCCTTACCATTCACTTAGTTTTTCTAAAGATGGGAAGTCAGGCAGTTAAAAGTTTCCATTTCTCAAAAGTAGTCATTAAGATTAGATGAAAGTAAAATGCTTAGCAGAGTGCCTTGCCCATAGCAAGACTTCCATAAATGTAGCCTGTCATTTCACTAGAGGTGTTCTAAAATACTCCTCAGTCTCATTCTAAGTGATGAGAACAGGCCATAAAAATGAATGCATAATTACCCAAACTACTGTCATAATCTAAAAGGCTTTCCTGAGTAACACTTCTCCCAACCCAAGTCTATCTTATATTTCCCAGGCTGACTAAAAACTGCCAAATAATGCTATTATATCACTCCCCAAACTGAGGTTCCACACCTCCACCACCAGCACATCACCAACTTCTCTTCCCAGCATTCAGAGCACTTCCTAATTGTTTCCTCTCCTCTGAAATGCTTTCCCTCCTTTTCTCCTTAAAAATGTGCCTTTTTATCCTCAGGTACTCCAGTTACCATCCTCCTACGTCCACAAGATCTCAGTTTCTCAAAGAAACCTATGTCTGGTCTGGTATCCCTTCTCAAACTGATCACTCCTTTCCCTGTGCCAAACATCTAGAAACATTCTGTCATTCTGCGTTCATCTTTCTGAGTTTAAGAAGCTTGTCCTTAGCAGAGACTTTCTGACTAACCTAGTCCTCAAGATCTTTCTATCATCTAAACATCCAAAGCATTTACAGATTTTATCACAATATTTGGCTCTTAATTATAAATTGTCTTGCAGTATTTGCTGTGTGTTTTCCTCTCCGGCGATATTATACTATTTTTTTCTGCTTCCAAGCTCTTTTTTTTCACTAATTCAGGAAGAGCTCTGTCATGTTCCTGGCCTACCTTTGTGATTTTGCCACTGTCCTCCAGGTCCTTGGAGGAGGTCCTGGTTCCTGCCAAACTGCTGGGCTTTACTTGCCTATAAAAACCCCACTGTACAGAGTAGACGTTGCATGACATAAGCCCCTTGATATTGGCCAAGTCTGTTTCTTATGCAGCAAGAGGAATTTTCCTTCTTTCTAAACTGTATTTAACTCACTTCTTAGAATTAATGACATTATTTCCCCTACATCCTGCTTTACCTGACTGAGGTAGCACTAGGTTGCATGAAAGACACATGGACTGAGAGTTTTGGATTTGAATCTTGGTTTTTCCACTTATTAATTGTATGGCCTTGGACAAGTCACTTCCCTCAGCTTAAATTTTGTTCAGGTACAAGAATGACAATATCCAGCTCATGGAATAAATGTGAGGATCATGTGAGATAAATATCATAAAGTGCTCAACAAACAATAGGGAGTATATTTTAGATGCCTTGCCCCTCCACTTAATATGAAGTGATCTGTAGCCTATCCTTACACATCTGCACACATTGATGGAATTGGATGTACACATTGATTATTCTACAGATTTATATTTCTATTGGGTACTTATGCTTCAATTCAACATCCCTTATCAAATAATCAATCTTTAAGAGTAGTATACATACTAATCTTAGTATTGAAAATTCAACCAAGTGCTTTACCATAAACCTATATAATACAAAACTTAGTTGTTCAAAGCTGATTAATTGGAAAATATCTTTCAAATAAACACTGATCTCTCCTCTCCCTCACATTTGAGGAAATGGAAGGCCAAAGGCTAAAATGTCCTTCGGCTAAGGACAAAATGCAGAGTGGTGGATCTAGCATGTTCATGGATTACCTTTCAGTTTTTGAATTCTAGAAATATACCCCAAGATAGTGAGACAGGGTTTTGTAAGATATCTAGTGAAACTTTCCTTTAGAGCAGTCACAATTATCATGCCAACATGAGTGTCTTAATAGCAATTACCTTCAGATACTTAATAAATCCTTCAGGAAATACTTGTTTTGATGGGTGCATCCAGTCATTAGTCAAGAAACAAGAGATGAGTGGTTTAAAACTGAAGCCTGCTTCTTAGCAGACTTCCTAAGTAGATAAATCACAATAAGATATTTAATTTCTAGGTCCAAATGGAAAGCCAGTTTGAACCTTCTCAATCTCCATCTCTCTCCTTTCCTCCCCTTTCCTCCCTTCCCTTTTCCTCCACCCCCTTCCCCTGATAGTATGAATTGACCATGTTCTAGGCTGTTCATTGACAAGTCTGTTATCTTCCCAGAGAATAATCTAACCTCTTAAATCAGAGCTGGCATACAAGGGTTTGCAAACACAATACAAAGACAGAAGAAATTCAAGACTTAATATACCTAGCATGTGACTGAAATGACAATTGATCACATATGGTGGTGAAAACAGTTTCTACCCTCATAGAGTTACCTTTGAGTCTGACTTGAGAAACCATAATTCTTACCACTGGCTTCTAGAAGTGGGGAGGTGGGAGAGGTTTTATTTCTACCTCTCTATACTACTAATGGTAGGCTGTTGAGAGGTTCTGACTCAGCAACTTTCCAAGTTACCTAATCCTTAAAAAGGTTTAAATGTGACCTCAACTCTGCACAACACAGATTCATAATGAACCTTTACTTTGGAAAGCCAAATCTTTAGAGAAACTGAGTGAATAATATTGCAATAATGGTATTTCAGTTGAACAATGAGATTTTCTCCTATCTATCAAAAAACAAACTACAGGAACAATCTTTTTCTTTTTCCTTTTTGATGGGGGAGTAAAGTATGAGGTTATCATAATAACAGTGAGCTACCATCTCTCCTTCTGGCAGGAAAAGGTAAAGCAAACTATTTTTCAAAGTGGCAAAGTGGCTAAGAGCTTCTCTGTTTTGTGCACAGTGTCTTGTTTTACAAATGGGATTTCCAAAGCAATAGACTCCTCTTTGTGTTGTGAAGTAAGTTAACAATATATCTTTTGTCTCACAGTATTAGTACTGACATGCTTATTACAGAAAACCAAATCTCCTATATTCTTTCTCCCTGGTCTCTTTAATTTATCACACCTAAGTTGGATATATGCCTACAGCCGTAGCCCTGTGGCATCCGATCCCGTCAGATCTCGGAAGCTAAGCAGGGTCAGGCCTGGTTAGTACCTAGATGGGAGACCGCCTGGGAACACCAGAAGCTGTAGGCTTGGGAGAAGGACCTGGCAACCCCCTCCCAAAAATAAATCTGCCATTGAAAACCCTATGAACAGCAGAGAAGCACCGACAATAGTGTTTCCCCTGTTGTACAGAGGGTCGCTATATGTCGGATACCGACTCGACAGCACCTAACAACAACAACAACAACAACAACAAATTGGATATGGTATATGTGTGCTTAGAAGAGGGGTGGGCCACGTGGGATAACATATATTAAATCAGCAAATAAAACTCCATAGGAATTCTTTCAAAGATGAAAACTGATCCATACTTACTATCTTCTTTAGTTTTTACAGTTATTGCCCCCTTTCTTTATAGAAAATTCTAGTGGAATTTTGTGATAATCAAGATTACCCCATAGTTGTAAAATATTCATATGGTAGATACTGATTATCTAATATAATCCTCACTTCCATTCTGTGAGCTAGGTATTGATTTTTTATATCTAAACCAAGCTGAGGCTCAGAAAAGTTAAGTACTTTGCCCAATGTCATATGATTGTTGTTGTTGGGTGCTGTTGACCTGGTGTCCAACTATTGTGCTACTCTGCTATTCATAGGGTTTTCAATGGCTGATTACTTTTTGGGAGTGGACTGCCAGGTCTATCTCCCAAGCCTACAGCACCTGCTATTACCAGGCAGTCTCCCATCCAAGTACTAACCAGGCCCCACCCTGCTTAGCTTCTGAGATCTAATGGAATAGGGCACCACAGTGGTACAGCTGCAGGCCTCTTTTGGATTAAGAGTACTTTATCTCTAAAAGTTGTCTTAGGACATGCAATTTTAGTCATTGACTAAAAACTTTCCCCAAGATTTATGTGCCCAATGAAATTAATCATAGAACATACTACCTTGGGTTGATAATAAATAAGCATGAAAGGTTTAAAGCCCTTTGTGGCCAGAGAACAGAGCACATTCTTTGGGAAAGAAAACCTGAAAGTGGCTAGAAGCCAGAAAGGAGCATCTCTAGCATGGTAGTCTGTGGAAAGTCATCTTGATGTTCATCCTTTGATTTAGGTTTGCATGGAGCAATGGGAAATAAGGACTGTGCAGACTGTAAAGCAGGTGAATATCAACTTAGATATTAGGAAACCTTTCCTGATTCCCCAAGACTAGGTAATGTGTCTTCTCTCTGAGCATTGTTGTATCTCTGGACTTATCACAGAACATCTTATTCTGCTGCTGGCATCTGTTCAATTCTGGCACTATACTGTAAGTTCCTTGAGAGGATTCATTCATTCATTCATTTAAGCAATATCTTAAGTACTAGTATAAAGTTTGAGAGGAAAATATACAAATTGACATACAGATTAATATACAGATTATCCAAAGTAGTCAGATTTTTTTTTTACTTTTAATTTGGAAGGCCTTTGTGACTTATGCATGGAAAAAAGGCAAGCACATGCACCTGCTACCTAGAGGTGAGTAGATAACGTGTAGTCACTTTTTAGCAGAACACCATAGAGAAGTACTGGGAAAATATAAATAGGGATAATGAATGTATTTGGAAATATTTTTGGAGGGAAGACTACAACCTCCTAGGAGTTTCTCATTTTCGCTTCTATTAACTAATATACTACATAACCCCATTAGTGACTCAAAAAATGCGTAAGTATGTAGCACAAAGTGTGAACAACCTCGGGAAAGCAAAGAAAGCAATAAAATGCAAGAAATGGAAAATGCTGGTGAAAGAATCATAACTAATCATAAACTAATGGACTTTAGAGTAATGCTAAAATGCAGAATAGCACCAGGTAACAAGTAACTTGTCAATGATTACTTAGAACAACAACCTTTCCAAAGGAAGTTAAGAAGCAAACAAATCCTTCCCCTCATATGGAAGAATTTTGAGAACTTGTCAGTTCAATATTTGTTTTAAGTTATCAAATCACTTCCTCATTCTGATTTGACAAATTAAACCTCTGCTGGCCAGGTTCTGTCATATAGCCCCATAATTCTTTGTATTTAGTAATCATTAGGAAAATCATCATGGTCTTCTACAAACAGAAATAGATTTCCTTAGAGGAAAGATCACCAGCTTCTAGACCAAAGCCCTGTAGCCTTTTATAACTCTGAACTGTGGCATGGGCATGGACCACTCACATAGTAATTCCTCACATCCCACCATTTGGTATAACACAGAATATGGTACAAAGTGGGTGTCAGTTCCTAGACACATTTATTGGGATCCTCGGGGAGGAGGAGTTGCTAACTGGCAGAAAGGCCTTGATGCAATGTGTATTACCTTTAAATATACCATCAGCATGAACCTGATAGCACTGTGCACTGTGGTGCTCTAATGAACTACCCTGCAGTACATTTTTTCCCTCTGTTAAATCCTGCCAGGCTTGCAAAGATGCTTATAAGATTTCTATTATATTTCCTTACATAAACCTGCAATTTCAATTACTATGAACCTTTGAAATTGCCATTTTGTATGTAAAATATAGTTGAATATAGGCAACTTCATATGATTGGACTTAACTGTTAAATGGTTCTGTAGATTTGGTGCTACAATATAACTGTAGGAAGAAAGCAAGAATTAAAATATGAACACTAAACACCTTTTTTCTCCTCCAAGGAAGCCCTGCCAGGTTAAAAGCAAAAGCAAATTCCTTTTAGCTATAATTAGTATTTGTGGAATAACTAGTCACATGGTACCACAAAGTAAGTGTACATGATACACAGAATAGGTTGATATTACTCTTAAGGGATTTATTATCTGTATGTGAGGATTTGGCTAAATATAGAAAAAAATAGTAGTTCTATTTTTCTACAAAGAAGACAAAAATTGCTGCATTGTAAAGTATGACTAATCTTTCAGAGGGCCTGCAGCTGTAGCCCTGTGGCATCCGATCCCGTCAGATCTCGGAAGCTAAGCAGGGTCAGGCCTGGTTAGTACCTGGATGGGAGACTGCCTAGGAACACCAGAAGCTGTAGGCTTGGGAGAAGGACCTGGCAACCCCCTCCCAAAAATCAATCTGCCATTAAAAACCCTATGAACAGCAGAGAAGCACTGAAAATAGTGTTTCCCCTGTTGTACAGAGGGTCGCTATGAGTCGGATACCGACTCGACGGCATCTAACAACAACAATAACAACAATCTTTCATAAAGTATGTTGGTACCATTGCCACACATGCACAGAAGTATCACTTTCCTGGCCTGATATTTTGTGTTCTATCATCTCCTCCCCTTTGTCTTTCTAGGCTATATTAGCCTTTTCTAAGGACTGGCTATATAATTTGCAAGACCAGTAAGAGCCCTCTTGTTTAAAAATTAAGAATTTCAAAATGGTAACAGCAGAGCATTAAACTAAGGTCATTCTAAGCATGAGACTGTGTGTAACCACCCAGGTTGCATGTCCATGAAGTCAGTACTGCTTCTGTTTCTCATATATATTGATTCCTACCCTAGGGCTTTGGCACCCTCTATTCTTTTTGCTTGTAATCCTCTTGTCATGGGTAAGGTCTCAGCTCAAATCCTCCCTCCTCAGAGAGGCACTCTTTGGCAAACCTGTCCACAGAAGGCCCCTTTTTGTACTCATACTATTGACATCATACTATGGACTCATACTATTCACATCGTACTATTTTCCTTTTCCCTCAATATTTTCCTCTTTTGTTTTCTTGCTAATTTATTTGTAGACTTATTGTTTAGTTCCTCTCCACTGTACATAAAGGACTATCTTTTTCATTTCTTCTTGTTCACATGGCTTCTCAAACAGTACTCAGTATGAGTGTCCAATAAATAGGTTTTTGATGAAAAATTTTAAAAGCTAGATTATTTTCATATTATTTCTAATTCCTAATGTAGATTCACCAGTCTTCAAAGTTTTATGTTCCAACAGAATCAGCTAAGGTAACACATACACATATAAATATACGAATGAACCAATGGATGAAATTCAAAATTTTAATGCAGTATATAAAAAATAGAGTCCATATTCAGTTGTTTACTAAGTAACATATTACCTTCTAAAGATCTACTAGCTTTGAAATTTTATTCTGCTATAGTTCTCACATCTTAAATATTTAAAAATAAGAGTGAAGAGCAAAAATTTATTAGCATATTGATAGAAAATATCTCATAAAACATTAAGAAAATATGATTAAATTTTTTCAGTAGTAAGGGGTTGAACTAGGGCCTCATACATGTCAGGAAAGTGCCGTACTACTGAACTGTACCTCCAACCCCTTTTTAATTTTTTTTATCTTGAGATAGGGTCTTGCTAAATTGTGCAGGGTGCTTCTGGATTCAAACTTGGGATCCTCCTACCTCAGCCTCTTGTTTAGCTAGGATTATAGGTATATGCCATGGCGCCCAGCAAGTAAATGTTTTTATTGCTACTATAACTAATTTTGATAGCAGAGTATATTTATTAAGACATTGGTAAACACTAAGAAAACAGAATGCAGCTATAATTTTCCACAAAGTTAATATTCACTTTAGGGTTGTTAAATAACAAAAAAGTCAAAATAATTATGCAAGATCACACAAACTAGGACTTTGACCCTATATAGTTACTGTTATCATGAGAATAACCTTAGTTGAATTAACCTGAAGCTCACACTAGATTACAAAGCCTCCCACAAAATATTAATTTTTAAATTCTATCTCCTGAGTTTAAGAGTCAAAAATAATGGCTTCTTAAGATTTGACTTTGCTTTCGGTGGCTCAACTTCTGGTTCGAGAATTGGTACTACATGCAGATCTTTTTTTTTTTTTTTTTGGTTTCGTAGTTTTGAGCTACAATTAGAAATTAACAGAAACAATTTATAAGCACTGGCTATTGAAGACATTCTCACATATCCAATGAAATATGCAATGCTAGCTAAATAGAAGAACATTTGCAATTTAAAATAATTCTCCATAATGAAAATGTAAAGGAATCATTCTGTTTTATTTGGCATGGCAGGTTAGGAATCCCTGTGAAGCTACATTGAAGCAAAGAGTAGATTAATAATTTAATTTTGTTCAGAACTGTGCAATAGGGCACCACAACCTTTTATTCTGTAACCAGCTGCTGACCCTTATATGGATGAACCAATTAGACATCTCTCTTTAATTGTTGGGTGATCCAACTAAAGCTCACTAGGAATTTTCATTTTAAACAACACTCAACAGTCTGAAAGAATCCTAGTTATCCCCCTGGTAGAGGTGGTTGATTTGATAGAAGCACACAAAGGAGTTCAGCAAACGGGGGGGAAAAACTGCAAGATCATTTTAGACTGTGTTCTGTAAAAGAACATCTTAATATAATGAGCCTTTTTTCAGTCTCCCTTGGCGAAGCATCAACCCTCTCAGATAACCCCACACAAAGCAAATACTATTCGTCTGAAGTTACATTTGCTCCTTGTTATCACAACTTATGCCACTTAATTCATTATTCAACGAATTCACTTTCTTGTTTATTAGATGCAAGGTAGCCGCTTATCCCTAAAGGCCATGTATGCAAAAGACTGCTTGTAATCCTGTCACTTCAAACCTCTCTAGACTTTTACATTGCTTCAGGAATTAGGAGGAAAGAAGCAAACAATTTAGATTTATTCCTGATGATATTAAATCTGTACATGATGAAAGAATAAGAAAGAAATGCTAACCTAAAATTTGTTGATTTGGAGAGTGGCTTCAGATGCTACCTTTACATGTAAAAGTTAGTAATTGGCTTGCTTCTCATAATAAATACCTTGAATTAGTCTTCCTACATTAAAGAGGAATAAACAAAATACATCTGGTTTTTTGTACAGGTTGCCTTCAAAAATATGTAATACTGCCCATCAACTGTGTTTCAAAAATGCAGGCCAGCCTGATAATCCATGTGCCGAAAACAGATACTAAATATGCCTTAAAATCTAATATCTGATATGTCACAGCTTTTGGGTACCATTTTTTACAAAAGAATATTGAGTGTTGACTTTCAAAATGCATTGAGAACATTTTTTTAAAATTTTAATATAGGTATATAAAGATTATTTTTGATTGTTATTAACAAGATGTGATGAATGTATTGTAAATAATATAATGCAATACAACTTTGAACTCTTCACACAACAAAGTGTAATGGTCAGAGGTATTTCAATTTGATTTGGCAATCTTATGCTATTAAAATCATTAAAATGTAAATGAATTACTGAATTAAACATATTTTTGCTTCACTCTTAGCACAAGTAATATTGTCTAAAATTATCTGCATAATTATACACAGTATGTTTACATAAAACAGCCAGGAAAGAGCTACAAATCAGAGGCTGTGCAAAAAATATTTTAAGCTGTGTGCTGAAGTCTTCTAAATCTGGAAATCTAAGTGGTTGTTTTAGTATTTGTGCTTTATATAACTGTACATTGTTCTAAACTGCTTTACTTATTTAAATGCTAAATAACTCTGTACTTACTTTTTAAATTCTCATATATATAAAACACATACAATGTATTTTAAACCTGTGTGTGCTATGTGTAAAACTAAGAGGCAATTATTTTCTTCAATTAATTTACTTCATGAGCTATTTGAAATTCAGAATTAGTTCATCAACAAAAGCCACAGTGAACATTTTAATGCAGCCCAGCATATTCAGATATTTCGAGGACAAAAGACTCAACATCTCCAGAAAATAGGAACCATTTAGAGGGGACCTCATTTGTTGAATAGAGTTGTGACTAATAAAATAATGTGTACAAAATTACTTGCAACTGTTCTACAGAAAGAAAAGCACTTGAAAACTCACATTCCTAATAACTGGATATTTGTAATTATTGTCATTCTTCCAAAGCATCACTAATATTAATATAGTGATGAGCAAATTGATTCACCTGAATAATTAACCTTTACTATAGCATAACTACCTTAGGTACAGATTAATGTTTTCCATTCAACTTAAGATATAAACTTAGCAGGGAAATCACACTCATTAAATATACTGCAAAAATCAATTATTTCCTGCCACTCTGAGGAATTAATATCAATGATTAAGTTGTATAGTTTTTTGAAAAGCTTATATTCATCTGTCTGTATCAATTAAACAAAAACAGCAAAATATAGCAAAATGAAATTAACAAGAGTGCTAATAAAATACTTTTCTGTTGCTATCTTAGATATATAACTTTATTCATTATTGTACAACTCTTGGTTTTTTAAATGTGGGAGGTTTAAAAAGTCACCCAGTGATTTTTATAGTGCAACCGTATGCTAGATAAAGATATTTAAGCTGTCAGTATAAACTGCTTCTGTTTTCATTTTGCATTTAATTTCAATGCCAGACTCAAGGCATAAATTTTTCATCACCTGCAATGCTATGAATAAAAGATTAAAAAAAGAACTGAGAAGAAATTCTAACACATGCGGTGCATGCAGCACATTGTGCAGACGCAGTATTCATAACTAGATGTTTAATTTCCATCCCCCCTTTTTTTTAACGTCAGGAACATGATTATTTGGGTTAATACACCATGGAGCTAATTTTCACTATTTTAGCTCTGCAGAATTCAAGTTTACCTAGTTTGGGCCAAATAGCCATTCATTCCACTTGAAATCTGAAGTATATGCCCTAAGATTTACATGCTACTTTGTTAGCACTGCAGGGTTCTATTCCTCTTGTACTTCTAGAAAGGGAATAATTCAACATTATATATTTTTATTTTATCCCATGAAATAGTATATACATTAACCTTGCCTGGAAGTTCAAAGAGCTAAGAATTACAGAAATGGTCTTACCTAGTATCAGTTCCTCATTAAGGATTGCTTCATGTTCTCAGCCAAAAGATCTAATCAATTCCAAGAGGTGAAGTTATGAGCTCAATATTAAGGCATTTTGTTATTTGGTACTTAGGATTGTTTTCTGTAGCACAACACATCTTCTTTTTCACTTTATTAGCCTTCAATGAATTCACAGACCAGAACAATGTCTAAAACTTGCCAATAGACTTGGTGAGCAAGAGATGTATAGGAGCCATTTCTATGTCACCAGGAGGGCCTTGGGTTTGTCAGCGTTGGCATTTTGAAATTTTACTTTCTTAAGGTAGTCAAGAGCCTGGTGATGCCGTCAGGCCTGGTAGGGATAGCAAGAGTTAATTCTTTTGGGAAATAGTGGCATCTAATAATGTGTAGCCTGCAGTTGTACCACTGTGGCATCATTCAGATCCTATCAGATCTTGGAAGCTAAGCAGGTTCGAGCTTGCTTGGTACTTGGATAGGAGACTGTTTAGGAACACCAGGTGCCGTAGGCTTGGGAGAAGGACCCGGCAGCCCACTCTAAAATAATAATCTGCCACTGAATAGCAGAGAAGCACTGACAATAGTGTTTCACCTGTTGTACGTAGGGTCACCATGAGTCATATGCCAACTTGATGGCACCTGAAAACAACAATAATGTGTAGCTTATTGTCTTTGGCTCTAATTAATCAAACTAATTTTTGTGGTTATTGAAATTAAATCTAGGAAAAGGTTTAGAAAAAATACTCCAAACCATGTTCTAACACATTATTAACAATGTGATTTCCAAGTAGCTCATTTGGTTAGAAGATAATGCTAATGAGATTAAGTCATTGGTTCAGTTCTGGGTGGGCCAGTTAGTTTTGGTCTGTTCTTTGGTCACAGACAGATACAACATTCTATCAGGCTGTCTTAAGTGCTATTGGCCACCAAAATAGCTAAATGAGAAAGCATGAATGCATCATCACAAATCCATCTCTACAGCTAGGCCTTAGAGGGCATTAGTATCACTTTTTATGAGCATTGTACAAAAATTAATATTTTAAAATAAGATCCTTTTTGGCTGATTGATTATGACTATAAGGTAAATACTATATAGTTTCAAAACATTTGATAGGCTTTAATTAGCTAGCCTTCATATCTGTATGGTGTTGACAAGTTTAATTAAGCCTACTTTACAGATGAAAGAGCCCAAAAGTGAGAGGTTAGGTCACTTGTCTGAGCTCACTTAAAATGTTAGGGGCATTTCTCAGATTAGAGTCCCTGTCTTCTGTAACTCATTCCACTGATTCCCATGAGACCTCTCTGCCTCTATGGAAACAGCGTGAAGTAACAGTAATATGTCACTATATTATCACATTATTTTTCATTATGCTAGAAGACACAGCTTAGTGAAAAGGCATGGTGAGTCAAGGATTACAGATGTATATCCCTTTAAGCAGTACAAATGTATGGAAATTTGGATTTGCTGAACAGATAAATTAGAAGGTGTCATGTATCACTTGATCTACACTATCTCATATTGCTATTAATCAACTTTTTTGCATGCCCTAACTTCCTAACTCCCCACTAAGCCTAGGAACCATTTTTTTCTATCTCTTTGAATCCATAGTAGGTATTAATAAATATTTATTTATGGCAATGGCATTTGATTGGAGAAGGATAGGAGAATATAAGACTATATCCTATGGAATTGGGAGAAGGACCTGGCAACCCCCTCCCAAAAATCAATCTGCCATTGAAAACCCTATGAACAACAGAGAAGCACTGACAATAGTGTTTCCCCTGTTGTACAGAGGGTCGCTATGAGTCGGATACCCACTGGACGGCACCTAACAACAACAACAACATCCTATGGAAATGGCAACAGAGTAGATGAGATATGCTTCATGATGTTGGGCAGGAGTGGATTTTTCCCATTAGCAGTTTTAGTGTTATGTATTGTATGAAAAAGATTTATAAGAGCAACTATAACACACCCTGGATTCCAAGCATGAAGAGGACATACAGGGATGATACAATAAAAGAAAGAAGAGACTGCTTAAATAGCAGAGAAGGAGAGACAGACTGGTGAAGCTATGGAAGGTGGAGACTTTAATGTTCAGCCCAGCACCACCCTGGCAATGGCAATCCAATGCTTCATGAAAATTAGTTGCTCAGTTTTATAGACGAGAAAATCACAATGTTGGGGGAGATAAATGTTTTTCATTTTATAAAATTATTATTCATAAGATATTTTAAGGTTGTTTGCTTTTCTCATGCCTGAAGTGATCTTATTTGGGATAAAACTGATTTGCCTACAACTTTTCAGAAATATGACAATTTTGTGAGTCAGAGGGTGCACATGAAGATTTTTCCTCAAGTAATTGATTTGAGTTTGATTCTCCTAGTGAGGAATGAAGTCAAGAATTATTGAGGTTGCTTTGTAAAATAGGAGCTGATTTGGAAAAAAGTCTTAATACCAATTTGATTCAAGAAGGAAATATCAACCTCAGCAGCAAATTCAAGTTCTACTGTGCAAGTTTCTCAGAGATGGTTCATCACAACTTTTTCATTTTAATATAGCCATCTCCTTTCTATTCACATCTTTCTACCATTAAATCTCTGGCACTGAGGTCTCTCAAACAATAACCATCTGAAATCTATGGGCTAGTCTTGTCACCACTCCTATAGCAGTTAAGGAAAATCATTATTTTTATATATATATATATATATATATATATATATATATATATGTATATTCTGTAAAAGATCCTTAAAACATGTAAATTCATTGCTCAACTTTATTTGTTAAAAGCTAGAAAAGCTAGGCATGGTGGATCATATCTGTAATCCCAGAGACTTGGGAGGCAGAGGCAGAAATTTGAGGCCAGAGGCAGCCTGTGTAATTAGCCAGATCCTATCTCAAAATAAAACAAAAAGAGAAATTGGGCTGGAGGTGCAGCTCAGTGGTAGAGTGCTTGCTAAAACATGTATGAAGCCCCTGGTTCCACCAACTACCAAAAAAAAAAAAAAAAAAAAAAAAAAAAAAAAAAAAAAAAAAAAAAAAAAAAAAAAAAGTAGGGGAGAGGGAGAAAGAGAAATAAGCTAGAAAAAAATTAGAACTCCCTAATGTCTATTCTCAGGTAACATAACACTGCCTTTCATGGTATATAGACATATAATATAGGCATATGGGAAATACTGTGTAATTTTTATCTTCTGATTTTAAAAATAATACTAATGAATGATTGCTTTATACTATCTGAGAGTTGATAATATACTCTTGTGTATGTATATGTATGTGTGTGTGTACACACACACACACACACACGTATATATATGACATATGTGTCTAGTAGAGACCTCTTAGAACTCCAAAGGAATTCTCATTTGAAAAAAGAACAAGATTCATTCTCCAGACCTTCATCTTGTGTTCGCTTATAAGAACTTAATATTCATTTTTCTGTAATAATTTTACATCTGCCTATCTTGTTCAATTTAATTGCTTTATCAATTTATGGGATACTCAAATGAAAAATGCAATATTTTCTTATTAAAAAGGAAAAACAAAGCTACATGCATATCAACTAAAAATTATGCTAATTGTAATATTTCTATGTGTGCACCAGGAGAGATAAACAGGGGCTGTTGAAGATTTGCTTTTCTTTGGGATTTAATACAAAATAATACTCTTTCTAAGAGAAATTAGACATAGTTATTCCCAGGAAGTTGTGTATTGGTCTATAATTCTTAAGATCTTTTCTAGGTATAAGATCTCTTCTAGGAGATGCTTCTAGGAGATGTCAAATAATTACCTTCACTGATAGTTGATCAAATGTATCACTTCAGACACAAGCTATCCTTAGCTAACCTGTTTTTTCTTTTTAAGGAGACCCATTTGAAGCAAAAATATCCTGAATGCACACACAAATATATACAGAAGATAAGATGATAAAGAAGTGAGTTTTGTTTAGATTTGTGCCATCAATTCACTGAATTCTCAAAAGCAAGTTACTCTTGCCCAAAATCTTTGAAACATATTTTACTCCCAGGTGTCCTAAATTGCCTCAATGCAAAAGGTTGGATTTTAGGTAAGTTAAACATTTCTCAACACTCTTAAGATGACTGAAAAATATTACAGATATTTACAAATCCCAGGTCTCTATAATCATAATTGCTAGGGAAGGACTCTGGGAATATACAGAATAACAAGTGACTCAAGTGACTCAGGATCATGTAGGGATGGGAAATCTGAAAGGATGTGATATTTTTAGTACCTGATTTTTTTTTTTTTTTTTTTTGGCTAAGAACCTCCAACTGATTTCACCTAAAGCCTGGGAGAATACATTTCCAATCATGAAATGACTCATTGATAAGTGTACAACACAGCATTCAAGGAGTTAACTCAAAATTGTGTTGTCAAGACATGTAAATAGTAGGAGCATGTGTAGGATATTAAATTAAACAGCTTTTATTGTCTTAAAATCATTGCTGATTTCAAAGGCATTGATAAGCACAGGGTCAGCATATTTTTTCAGTCATTCTCTTGGGGGAATATTAACTTAATATGCTCTTCTTGACAATTGGTCCTTTTGGATTTCTTTCACATGCACAAAACCTTTTAATTCAAAAAGAAAAGGGAAAGGTATTGGTAGAAAATTATAAAAGGTCTACGAAGGTTTTTAAATGTTTTTTTTTGTTTTGTTTTTGATTAACAAAATTGGGAATCAAGACACTTTCTGTTTCTAATCATTTTTCTGCTAATTTGGAGTTTTTCCTCCTAACCCAAAAGTAGGAGGTAAAATTTTGTACTTAGTTTTATAGAGGCATTTGCCAACATACAAATGCAATTATAGTTGGCCACTTGGAGAACAGATGTATGAACAAAAGCATTGGTAACAATGGAAATTTTTGCTTTGGATTCTATTTCATCCAAGTAATTAATAGTATGCTTAAAAGAATTTATACATATAAGTAATTTTATATGTATAGGAGTACATATAAATATAGGAGTAAATAAATGCAAAGATAATGACTTGTAAAATAAATAACATTGTTTTTATACTCACAAATACCAAAGCTTTGTAAACTATAGTATGTGATTGAAGCTCCAGGTCACTGAAAAGGGATTTCAACTAAGCTGTAGAACAGTACCAAAAATTTTAGTGGTGAATTAATAGTAAGAAGATAACTTTCTTAGATTTCTAAAATGTAAAGACCAGATTGATATAATTCTAGATTATTCAACATGCTAGAAATGATATAGGATGCTGTAATTGCCTAATAATGGATCACTTTATTATAAAAAGCAGGCTGTTCAGTCATTTTGGTATAATCTCAGCTACTCAGTTGAGAGCTTCATGCTGGCTGATGTGTAATACAGTTCATTCAATTATTACTTAAGGTAAAATGCTGAATTGTTAATGTAACTTCAACTGCCCCTTTCTGTAGAGTATGCTGATTAACTTTTCCCATTTGATCAACTCCAGGGAGTAACTTTCAATTTCGTTAGATTGCTAAGTGATTTTCGTTTGGGGTATATGTGATCATTTTTTAAAAGAGAATTCCTATAGATACAGAACTCTTACTTGGAATTTCTTCTACATCTTACATGTCAACTTATTTAAATTGCTAAGACTGAAATATCTTTTGATCTCAGACCATCATTTCATTATCATTTTATCTGTAAAGAGAGGCTTGGCTCTACTATTTCTTTCTAATAATTTTGTTATGCTCCAATTCAAGAGTCATACTTTTGTTATTGTTGTTGTTGTTGTTAGGTGCCATCGAGTTGAGTCTGACTCATAGCCACACTAGGTACAACAGAACAAAACACTACCAATATTGTGCCATGCCTGGCAATATTGTCAGTGCTTTAAAGTGATCATTCTCTAGATTTTTCGGTGAGTCTTAGATAACTTATTAGTAAGGTGAATTTTAGAAAGGCCTTAGAAATAATATACAATAACTAATGAAACACACAATGTACCATGTGAAACTACCAATCACTTAAGTTCCATGGTGACTTAAAATGTTTTCCAGTGCTTCTCAGGCTGCCCTCTAGTAGTATTAACATCTAACATATATTAGCAAAGAGTTGACTCAATGTTTTAGATTTCTGAAGATGACTTTTTTGAAATTTCTATTACATAATAAATTATTTCTGAATACATATTTTTGATAGTTCACCCATTTAAATGTCCCAAAAATCTTGGGAAAGATTAAATTAAGAATTAAGTTCTATGCTACTTCTATTTTTAATGGTTTTCATTCCTCCTATGGTAATCTAAGATATATTACCTTTCAAATTTATCATATAAATATATTACCATGCATAACAACTCTAAGCCACAGCATTATTTTTATAATTATTTATTAATTTTCATGTCACTCAGCATGCTATTAATGCTATTAATATGGTTAGATATCCTAATTTGTCCTTGTGACTTATGATTAGTTTAAGTAGAATTTCAATATAAAGCATTTTGAAGTTTATAAAAATTGTTTTCTTGTGTTACATGCATGTGTGTAGATATAAAATGCAAAGATTTTCTTTCTTTCATAATATACTATAATATGGTTACAAGTGCATTGAAATTCATCTTGTTAGAATGGTAGTAATATATCCCACCAGGACTACTGTTCCTAGTAGCAATTTAAAATAATTATTGTGAGACTTGATGCTAGACATCAGGTTTGCAATAGAATTACAATGAGGGAAGTGTATTAGAGACAAAACATTGCTGGAAGAAAACTTCATAATGGCACAATTTGGAACTAAGCCTCAATTTTACAGTAATAGATTCTCTTTATGATGGCACAAAGGAGTGAATGCACTTAGCAAATTTAAATCTATTATTAGTCACACTTTGTGGATTTCAGTGCAAAAAGGAGAAAAGAAATTAGCTTTTTAAGTATGTTCTTATATAAAACAGGTTCTAGTAAGAACAGTCACATATAAAATCTCCTTGTTGCAGTTCACAAGCAGTGTTCAAAACAGTAGGGAGCTGTCCGGGATTAAAAGACTTTCCAAAAATACTTCTAGAGGTCTCTAATCACTTTTACTTAGACATTCATCATCTTACATATTTTACAGAACAGTATAAACTAAAGAAGAAAAAAGTAGGAATTTTAATTAATATGTAATGAAAATGGGATGTAATCATGGATTGTGGTCTCTTTCATCTTTCCTTCCCTCTATTTTTTCATGTATTCATATAGTTGTATCCTATATTTTGAGATTTTCCTCTTCCTCTTTAAAATTTTCCCTTTTACCTAGCCTCTGCTCCACCCACTAATCTCTTGGCTTCTTTCTGAACTGCTTGTATTTTCCATTCTCAGATAGGTATGATTGTTCCTTTTTGTACATCTAAGTATGTATAATTATTTTTCTTCTTTTAAATTAGATTTAGCTCCCACATATGAGTGAGAATATATGATATTTCTCTTTTTGGGTCTGGGTTAAATGGCTTAAAATGATGTTCTCCAGTTCCATCCATTTTGCTGCAAATGACATAATTTCATTCTTATTTATTGCTGAATAATATTCCATTGTATATATACCACAGTTTTTCAATCTACTCCTCTGTTGATGGACAACTTGGTTGATATCCTACCCTTGTGATTGTGAAGAGTGATGTATTAACTACGGAAATGCAGGTGTCTCTGTGGAATGAAGAATTATTTTCCTTTGGGTATATTCCTAGGAGTGGTAGAGCTGGGTCTTATGGTAGTTCTATTCTTAGTTTTATAAGGTACCTGCATATTAATTTCCAAAGTGGCTGAACTAATTTACAGTCTCACTAGCAGTATAAAAGGGTTCCTTTTTCTCTGCATTCTTGCAAGCATTTGTTATTATTTATTTTGTTAATCTTGACCATTCTTACTGGAGATGGAACCTCAGTGTTGTTTTGATCTGCATTTCCATAATGGCTACAGATATTGAGCATTTTGTTCTTTTTTCTTTTTTCCCCTTTATTGATAAATGTTAGTGAGGTATGGAGTAATATGTTGTTGTTGTTGTTGTTGTCAGGTGCCGTGGAGTTGGTGTCCGACTCATAGTGACCCTAGGTACAATAGTTAAAACACTATTATCAGTGCTCCTATGCTATTCATAGGGTTTTCAATGGTGGCTTGATTTTTGGGAGTGGGTTGCTGGGTCCTCCTCCCAAGCCTGCAGCACCTGGTGTTCCCAGGTGGTCTCCCATCCAAGTACTAACCATGCCCAATCCTGCTTAGCTTCCAAGATCTGATGGGATTGGACACCACAGCCCTACGGCTGCAGGCTATGGGGTAATATAGCATTTGCTTTTTCTATTCTGCAACTATTATATCATTTTTGGTTATTCTTCCATCAACTTACAAAGTGTATGGAACCTTTTCACTAAGAACTAGTGAAACATGAATATATGGGTTATATTCCCCTATTTTTCCCATGTACTCAGGAAGTTGCATCATTTACATTGAGGTTATCCTTTCCCCCTTTATTGCTTTACATTGTTTCTCCTCCTCTTCTCATCTTCCACAGTCTTTGCCTCCCTTTTCTAGTCCCCTCCCTCCTTCTTTCTACCTTGCTTATATTTTCCCTTCTTAGCTAAGTTTAATTATACATAGCTGTCATTTATCTCAGTTGGTAGAGGGCTGTTCTGAGCTCTCTGTAGTCCTCGATTTGAAACCCAGCACTGCAGAAACAGGAGGACATTTCAATCTACTCTCAAAGCTATACTAAAAAACCACCAGCCATTGAAAACCCTATGAGAGTTACTGTGAGTTGGACCTGATTGATGACACCTAACAACAACAACAACAACAACACTTATGTATAGGTTATTTAATTCCTTTAAGTAAGATTCAGCTCCCATATATGAGTGAGAACATAAGATATTTCTCTTGTTGAGCTTGTGTTCATTCACATAAGATGATATTCTCCAGTTCTATCCTATTTGCTGCAAATGACATTATTTCATTTTTTAAATTGCTGAACGAATTCCATTGTATATATTTACTACATTTTTTTTATCCATCCATCTGTTGATGGGCTTCTTGGTCAGTTCTATATCCTTGCTATTGTGAAGACTGTTGCATTAAATAGGGAGATGCAGGTGTCCTATGGTATGATGACTTGTCTCTCTTTGGGTATATTTCCAGTAGTGGTATAGCTGGGTCATATTGCAGTTCTATTCTTAGTTTTCTGAAGTATCTCCATATTGATTTCCAAAGTGGTTGAACTAATTTACAGTCCCACAAATAGTGTAAAAGTATTCGTTTTTCTCCTCATCTTTGCCAGCATTTGTTATTATTTGTTTTGTTGATCTTGGCCATTCTTATTGGAGTTAGACAGAATCACAGGGTTGTTTTGATTTGCGTTTCCCTAATGGCTAGGGATATTGAGAATATTTTCATGTGTTTATTAGCCCAATGAATGTCCTCATTTGAGAACTGTCTATTCATTCCCTTTGCCCACTTGTGTATTGGGTTATTTGTTGTCTTGGGATTTTTTTTTTCTTGAGTTCTTTGCAAATTTTAGAAATTAGTCCTCTGTCAGATGTGCAGGGGATGCAAAGATTTTCTCCCATTCAGTGGGTTCTTCCTTAGCTCTGTTGATTGTTTCCTTTGCTGTACAGATGCTTTTTAATTTCATATAATCCCATTTGTCAATTCTTGGTGCCATTTTCTGAATGATTGCAGTCTTGTTAAGGAAATACTTTCCTATGCCTATGTGTTAGACTGTGTTTCCTATTTTTTCTTCTAATAGTTTTAAGGTTTCTGGTTTTATGTTGAGGTCTGTTATCCATTTCAAGTTGAGTCTCATGCAAATTGAGAGATACGTGTCTATTTTCTTTCTTTTTTCTTTTTTCTTTTTCTTTTTCTTTCTTCTTTCTTTTCTTTTCCTTCTTCTTCTCTCTCTCTCTCTCTCTTTTTTTTTTTGCAGATGGATATCTAATTTTCCCAACAGCATTTGTTGAAGAGGTTCTCTATTGTGCATTCTTATCCCCTTTGCCAAAGATCAGGTGGTTATAGTTGCATGGGTGTATCTCTGGATATTGAATTTTGTTATATTAGTCTTCAAGCCTATTTTTGTGCCAGTACTGAGCTGTTTTTGCTACTATAGCCCAGTTGTTGTTGTTGTTAGGTGCCGTCGAGTCGGTATCCGACTCATAGCGACCCTCTGTACAACAGGGGAAACACTATTGTCAGTGCTTCTCTGCTGTTCATAGGGTTTTCAATGGCAGATTGATTTTTTTGGGGGGAGGGGGTTGCCAGGTCCTTCTCCCAAGCCTACAGCTTCTGGTGTTCCCAGGCGGTCTCCCATCCAGGTACTAACCAGGCCCGACCCTGCTTAGCTTCCGAGATCTGACGGGATCGGATGCCACAGGGCTACCGCTGCAGGCATAGCCCAGTAGTATAGTTTAAAATCAGGTATTATAATCTCACCTGCATTAGTTTTGCTGCCTAAGATTGTTTTGGCTATAGGTGGTCTTTGGTGTTTCCATATGAATTTTTGGATTTTTTTTTTGTGTGTTTCTGCAAAGTCTGTCACTGGGATTTTAATGGGAATTACATCACATGGGTAAATTGATTTTGATAGTATAGCCATCTTAAAAATATTGATTCTCCTAATCCATGAACAGGGAAGGTCTTTCCATCTTTTAATATCTTCTTGCAATTTCTTTCTTTAATATTTTGAAATTTTCCTTGTAGACACCTTCAGGGTCTGTGGTTCCTAAATATTTAATTTTTTGGTGAGCTATTGTGAAAGGGACTGTTGCCTTAATTTCCTTCTCTTCCTGTTCACAATTAGTGTAAAGGAAGGCTGCTGATTTTTGAGTGTTAATCTTCTATCCTGCTACTTTGCAGAAGGAGTTAATTCAGTCTAAGAGTTTTCTAGAGGGGTTTTTGGAGTTCTTTAGGTAAGGGATCATGTAATCCATCAATAAAGATAATTTGACCTTTTCCTTGTCTATCTATATCCCTTTGATTCCTTTCTTTTCTCTGATTGCTCTGTCTAAGACTTTGGTCACAAGATTAAATAAGAGAGAAGAGAGTGGACATCCTTGTCTTGTTCCTGGGTTTAGAGGAAATGGTTTCAATGTCATATGGCTGTAGGATTTAATATGATATTTTCTGTAGGTCTGTCAAAATGGTCTTTATGATTCTTAGGTATTTCCCTATTATGCCCATTTCTCCAGGATTTTTATCATGAAAAGGTGTTGCACTTTGTCAAAAGCCTTCTCAGCATCAATTGAGATGATCATGTAATTTCTGTCTGCAAGTCTCTTGATATGTTGAATTACATTGATTTTTGTATGTTGAACAAGCCTTGCATCTGTGAAATGAAGGCCATTTGATCATCTGCATTCTGTAGATGTCTTTTTTATGTGTTGCTGAATTTGATTTGCTAGGATTTTGTTGAGGATTTTTTCATCAATGTTCATCAGAGATACTGGTCTATAGTTATCTTTCTTTGAAGTGTCCTTGTCTAGTTTTGGTATCAGGGTGATGGTGGTTTCGCAGAATGACTTTGGGGGTGCCCTTTCCTTTTCTACTTTATGAAATAGTTTAAGGAGAATAGGTATTCATTCTTTTTTGAAGGTTTGCCGTGAACACATTACGGCCTGGGATTTTCTTTGTTGGGAGACTTTTTATTACCTTCTCTATTTCGGTAAACGTAATGAGTCTGTTTAGATTGTTTATATTCTGTGGGCTTAATTTTGGTAATTCACATGTATTAATGAACTTATCCATTTCTTTGGTAATTTCGGGTTTGGGGGGAATACAATTTCTCAAAGTATTCCCTGATGATTTTCTTGATTTTGTTAGTATTGGTGGTTATAACCCTATTTTCACCTTTAATTTTTTCAATTTTGTTTTTTTCTTTTTTTTGGTGAGGCTGGCCAATGGTATGTCTTTTAATCTTTTCATCAAGTCAGCTCTTAGACTCATTAACTGTTTGAATTGTCTTGAATTCCACTTGGGCTATCCCTGCCTTGATTTTGATAATTTCTGCCTGAGTCCTCCTTTTGGGATTGGCTTCTTGTTGGCTACAGATGTGCCATTTATTTAATTGAGCCTTCCCTACCTTATTTATGAAGGCCCTCATGACTATGAACTTCCCTTTTAGAACTGCCTTTGCTGTATCTCATAAATTTTGGTAGGATGGGTTTGCATGTTTGTTTGATTGCAGGAATTTTTTAACTTCAGCTCTGATTTCTTTGATAACTCATTGATCATTCAGCTGTGTATTATTCAGTCTCCATGAATTTGTAAGATTTCTGAAAAATTTCTTGTTTTTGAGACCTAGTTTTATTCCACTATGATCATATAAAGTACAGGGGATGGTTTCTACTTTTTTGTATTTGTTGGGGCTATTTTTGTGGACCAAAATATTGTCTATCTTAGAAAAAGTTCCATGTCGTGGTGAGAAGAATTTTATTCCACATCTGCTGGATGGAATATTCTGTAGATGTCTGTTAGTTCCAGTGGGTCTATGGTGCTATTTAAGTCTATGGTTTCTCTGTTGATTTTTTTGTTATGATGACCTGTCTCTTGGCAAAAGTAGGGTATTGAAAATTCCCATAATTATTGTGTCTGGCCCAATGTATGACTTTATTTCCAATTAAGTTTGTTTTATGAAGGTAGGTGACCCTGTATTTGTGAGCAAATATTAAATAACATTAGGGGTTCCTTGCTGATTGTTCCTTTTAATAATATGTAATGCCTTTCTTTGTCTCTTTTGATTAGTTTGGAATTGAAGCCTAATCTGTTCAAAATTAGTATTGCAACTCCTGCTTTTTTTTTTTTTAATTTCCCACCTGGTTGGTATATTGTTTTCCAGCCTTTAATTTTCAGCTTTTTGTGGTCTTTATGGATGAGGTGAGTCTGTTGAATGCAACATATCAAGAGTTCATGTTTTTGAATCCAATTTGCTAGTCTATGTCTCTTGATTGGTGAGTTAAGACCATTTACATTAAAAGTAATTATTGATAGGTACCTATTATTCTGAATCAATTTGGTACTTATTTCTGCTTTGGGATTCATATTTGGCTTATTTTTTTCTTGAGATCCTCCCATGTTTATTATTCATTCATTTGATGTTATATTTGGAGTTGTCATACCTCCCCCTATATGTAGTATTTCATTGAGGATCCTCTGTAATGCTGGTTTGGTAGCTGTGAATCATTTAAATAAGGCAATATCAAGGAATGTCTTATACTCACTATCTATTTTAAAAGATAACTTCTCTGGGAAATATAATCTTGGTTGGCGTTTATTTTTCTCAGGAAATGGAGGATGTCTGCCCATGCTTTCTTTGCCTTTAATGTTCTTGTTGGGAAGTCCTCTGTTATTCTGATGGGTTTGCTTTTGTAAGTGAGTTGACTTTTCTCTATTGTAGCTTTTAGAATGCCTTCTTTGCTCTCTAGGTTTAGCATTCTAATTATAATGTGTCATGGGGTGGATCTGTTCTGGTCTACTGTTTGGAATTCTGAATATTTCAGTTTATATTTATCCAGTTCTTGCCTTAAGTTTTGGAAGTTTTCATCTAGTATTTGTTTGAATTAGTTTCCTAAACCTCACATGTTCTTTTCAGCTTCTTCATGGCCCCCCTGAATTTATAGGTTTTGTTTCTTCATTTTATCAAATATCTCTTGAAAATGATATATAATGGAAAAAGCCAGTGCTGTATTACTCTGTACCCCATCATCACTTACTAATAAAGAAAAAGAAAAAGAAAAAGAAAATCTTGCTCATACTGTTTCATCATTCTATCTTGGGATGTGAGTAAATAAGGACTTCTGTCTTTTCCTCAGTTTCAACTGTTCTGTTTTCAGCTTTGTCTAGTCTTAAAACTGAAGATCCACTCTAATGCTGAGTTGGTTTAATTTTCCTTATACCTCAAGGACTTTTGCTTGACTCTTCTTCAGAATTTCTATTTTTCTGGAGATTTTTTCTTCCAAATTAGTTACTTTTTTGTCCAATCAACTGCTTTTATGGTGGTGTCTTTGAGGTCTTTTAGCATATTTATAAGCAGGGTTTTAAATTCTCCATTAGGCATCTCCAGGAATCCGGTTACCCTGACATTATCCATTGATGGGCTTTGGTGTGTAGGATCTTCCCATCCAGCATGTATTTTCATGTTTCATGTGTTTTTCTACTGAGGCTTTCCCATTGCTTGCTCTGGATGCTAAGTCTCACTTCCTCCATGTGGAAGGAGATGCTTCCCCGACATTCCCATGAGTTTTGGTATTGATGAGTCATTGGCACTTCTGTCTTCCTCCACCATCTCTATAGTTTGCAGCCTTACTGCCCAGTGCCTAGATCCTGCTGCTTCTGCTGCTTTCAGCTCTGCCCCTTCAATTTTTCTCCACTCTTTGCATTTCCAGCCTGCAATCACCCTACAGCCTAAACCATGTGTCTTATGTTCCCCAGATCCTTGGAGCTACTTCTCCATGTCCCAAGCCCTACTGGGTCCTAAATGAGCCTTATTCTGAACAAGCTTTCTTAGGGTCAGGGATCTAGCAGTGTCTGCTGCTCTTCTCAGTCCCTCAAACTCACCACCATTCAGTTTTCCTCTCTTCAGCTCATGGTTCTAATGGCTCCAGAGGCCAGGGTGGTGACTGCCTTCCTCCAATTAAAAAAGTAAAAAAAAAAAACACACAATCCCCAGATCTGAGACAGTACAGTGGGGCCATGTCATCCAACTTCTTCCCAAGAGAGTTCTACAGACCTCTGCTTTGTCCACTTTGCCTCTCAACAACGATGTCTGTCTATGAGGGTTCTGCCACACATATCTTCAGCTGTGCATCCTTGCCAGGTGCCCCCTGTACCTCATTCCAGCCATGTGCCACCAGGGTTGCCCTGCTGGGTCATTGTTCAGCTGCATGCCCTTTCAGGCAGTTCCACCTTGTCTGCTTCCAGCTGCCTGGTGATAGGAATGGTCCACTGGGTTGCTCTTCAGCTGGTGCTTTTGCTGGTGGTTGCACCTTGTCTCTCAACAGCCAGGGATGGCCCTGCTGTGTCACTTTTCAGCCCTGTGCCATTGCAGATGGTGCCACCTTTTTCCATGTCAGCCACAGTCAGGGATGGCCCTGCTGGGTTTCACTTCAGCTGAGAACCTTCCAAAGCCCTCTGCTGCTGTCTTCCTTGGGGCTGAGGATTATAGAGAGTTGCTCTGTCATTTTATCCTCTTCTCCATCATTGTAGTCTCTATTATTTAGTCAGTTCTCCTTGTGCCATCCCACTTTTCTTGATAATTAAAGCTGTACTCCACTTTTTTTTTGTTTTGTTTTGAGTAGAGAATTTCATGATTTTCCCTAAATATTTTCCACCCCAATTGAAGTGTGGCTGCTATCCATCTACTATCTTCTCTCTCTGACCTTTTTTTTTTAGTTTATAAATGTTAGTGGAATACACAGTAATAAGTCATTTTCTAAATCCATTATGCAATGACTAAATCACTTTTGCTTATACGTTCATCATGTTACATAATTTCAGAACAGTGTAAACTAAAGAAGAAAGAAATGAAAAAGAAAAAAATAGAGATTTCAATTAATGTGCAATGAAAAACAAATGCCATCATGGATTATATTTTCTTCCCATGTATTCATATAGTTGCATCCTGTACTTTGAGATTTTCCTCTCCTTTTTTAACTTTCTACATTATTTCTCCTCCCCAACCTGCTTGTCCAACTTCTGTTCACACCTTCTGATCCCCTTCCCCCTGCTTTCTGCTCTGCTAGCATTTTTGATTCATGGATAGGTATGATTGTTCCTTTTTATATGTCTAAGTATGTGTAATTATTTTTCTTCTTTTAAGTTAGATTTAGCTCCCACATATGAGTGAGAACATATGGTATGGGTCTAAGTAATTTTGCATAAAATGATGTTCTCTAGTTCCATCCATTTTCCTGAAAGTGACATAATTTCATTCTTATTTATTATTGAATAGTATTGCATTGCCTGCAGCCATACCACTGTGGTGTCCCACCCTGTCAGATCTCAGAAGCTAAGCAGGGTTGGACCTGATTAGCACTTGGATGGGAGACTACCTGGGAACACAAGGGAGGAGGACATGGCAGCGTATTCTAAAAAATAATCAGCCACTGAAAACCCTATGAATACTAGAGAAGCACAACAATAGTGTTTTGTCTGTTGTACAAAGGGTCACTATGAGCTGGACTTGACTTGATAGCACCTAACAACAACAACAATATTCCATTGTGTATATATCTCACAGTTTTTCAATCCACTCCTCTGTGGATGGACATCTTGGTTGATATTATACCCTCACTATTGTGAAGAGTGCTGCATTACATATGGAAGTGCAGGTGTCCCTGTGGTACACAGAGTTATTTTCCTTTGGGAATAACCCCAGCAGTAGTATAGTTGGGTCATATGGTAAGTCTATTCTTAGTTTTCTAAGGTACCCCATATTGGTTTCCAAAGTGGCAGAAATAACTTACAGTCCCACTAGCAGTGCCAAAGGGTTCCCTTTTCTCTGCATCCTTGTCAGCATTTGTTGTTATTTATCTTGTTAATCTTGGCCATTGTTACTGGTGATGGAATCTCAGTGTTGTTTTCATCTACATTTACATAATGGCTAGGGATATTGAGCATTTTTTCATGCATTTATTGGTCATTCATATTTCTTCTTTTGAGGACTGTCCAGTTCTATTGTCCACTTATTTATTGGGTTGTTACTTAAGTGTTTGATTTCTTGAAATCATTGTATATTGTAGAAATTAGTCCTCTGTTAGCTGTGTAACATGCAAAGGTTCTCTCCTATTCTTTGGGCTCCTCCTTTACTGTTAATTATTTCCTTTGCTGTACAAAAGTTTTTTTTTAATTTTATGGAATCCTATTTTTCAATTCTTGGTGCCATTTCCTGGGTAATTGGGGCCTTGAAAAGGAAATGCTTGTCAATGCCTATGTACTGAAGTGTGTTCCCTATTTTTCTTCTAGTAGTTTTAAGGCTTTTGGTTGTATGTTAAGGTTAGTGATCCATGATGAGTTGATTGTCATACAGATTGAGAGATATGGGTCTATTTTCATTCTTCTACAAATGGATATCCAATTTTCACAACACCATTTGTTGAAGAGACTACCTTTTCTCCTATCAATGTCTTAGGCACTTTGTCAAAGACCAAGTGGCTGTAGTTGTGTATCTCTGGGTCCTCCATTCTGTTCCATTGATATTCATGCCTATTTTTGTGCCAGTACCAAACTGTTTGCCAGTATGGCCTTATAGTTTGAAGTCAGGTACTGTGATATCTCCTGCACTATTTTTGCTGCTTAGGATTGATTTGGCTATCTGCAGCCTTTTGTGCTTCCATATGAATTTTAGGATTTTTTTTCTATATCTACAAATTATGCCATTAGAATTTTGATGGGGATTGCATTGAAACTGTAATCATTTTTGGCAGTATACCCGTTTTCACAATATTAATTCTTTTGATCCATGAGCAAACATGGTTCTTCCATCTTCTAGTATTTTCAGATTTTTTTTTTTTTCTGCTTTTGAAGTTTCCATTGTAGAAGTCTTTGGGGTCTTTGGTTAGATTGATTCCTAAATACTTAATTCCTTGGTGGGCTACTGTGAATGGAATTGTTGTCTAGATTTCCTTCTCTTCCCATTCTCTCTTGGGGTAAAGGAAGGCTACTGATTTTTGAGTGTTAATTTTGCAAACTGTCACTTTGCTGAAGGACCTAATTATCTCTAAGAGTTTCTTAGTGGAATTTTTAGGGTCCTTGAGGTGTAAGATCATATCATCTGTGAATAAAAATAGTTTCACCTCTTTTTATTTGTATTCCTTTAATTTCTTTCTTCTGTCCAATTATTCTGGCTAGGACTTCAACTACAATATTGAATAAGATAGAAGAGAGTGGACATCCTTGTCTTTTTCCTGGCCTTAGAGGGAACAGTTTCAATTTTTTCCCATTTAATATGATATTGACCATAGGTATGTCATAGAAGACCTTTATGATGTTGAGATAAGTTGCTTCTACGATTTATTCATGACTTTGATGAAGGCAAATTGCACTTTTTCAAAGACCTTCTCAACATCCATTGAGATGATTATGTAACTTCTGTCTGCAAATCTCATGATGTGCCAAATTACATTAATTGATTTAGGAATATTGAACCAGCCTTGTATCTATGGAATGAAGGCCACTTGATTGTGGTATATGATTTTTTATGTGTTGCTGAATTTGGTTTGCCAGAATGTTATTGAGGATATTTGCATCAATGTTCATCAAGGAAATCAGCCTATAACACTCTTCCTTTGTAGAGTTCTTCTCTGTTTTTAGTAGCAGGATGATACTGGCTTCATGTAATTAATTTGGAAGTACACCTTATTTTTCTTTTTGCTGATATAATTTTAGGAGAATAGGTAGTAATTATTCTTTAAATGTTTGATAGTATTTAGATGTGAACCTGTCAGAAACTGGGCTTTTCTTTGTTGGGAGGTTTTTTATTATAGCCTGTAACTTGGTGGTTGTAATGAGTCTGTTTAATTTCCTTATGTCCTTAAGGTTTAGTTTTTATAATTAATATGTCTTAAGGAATTTGTCCATTTCTTCTGTATTTTCATTTTATTGGGAGTACAATTTCTCAAAATAGTTTCTGATGATATTCTGGGCTTCATTGATACCCATTGTTCTGTCCCCTTTGAAATCTCTGATTTTTAAAATTTGGGCCTTTTCTCTCTTTCTTTTGGTGACTCTGACTAAGGGAGTGTCAATTTTGTTGATCTTTCTGAAGAATCAGTTCTTGGTTTCATTAATTTTTTTTGTATTATACATTTAGTCTCTATTTTTAAAATTTCTGCCTCCTATTAATAGTTTTGGGAGAATGACGTGGCAACCCATTCCCAAGGCAATCCAAAAACAATCAGCCATTGAAAACCCTCTGAGGGTCGCTATGAGTCAGACACGACTCGACGGCACGTAACAACAACAACAACATTAATAATTTACTTCTGTGCATTCCCTTTGGGTTTGGCTTTTGTCTTTCTAGTGCCTTATGGTGTGTTGTGAAGTTATTTAAGTGAGCCTTCCCTAACTTATTGATGAAGGCAATCATGACTATGAAATTCTCTCTTAGACCTGTCCCATAAATTTTTTGTTTTCATCCTCATTTGATTGCAGGGACTTTTAAGTTTCTTTTCTAATTTCTTCAATGACCTATTGACATTTAGTCCTCTGGAGTTTTTATTGCTTTTGAGTTCTAGTCTTATTCCACTGTGATCAGATAAGGTAGAGGGAATGATTTAAAATTGTTTTTGGACTAAAATGTAAGCTATTTTAGAAAAGGTTCCATGTGGTGCTGAGAATAATGTGTATTCTACATTTGATGGATGAGATATTCTGTAGACTCTGTTAGGTCCAACTGGTCTATGGTGCTGTTTAAGTCCATCATTTTTCTGCTGATATTTTGCTTTGATGACCTGTTATCTGAAGATAATGGGGTACTGAAGTCTCCCATAATTATTGTGTCTGCACTAAAGTATTCATTTGTTGCCAATAAAATTTGTTTTATGAAGTTAGGTGTTCCTGTATTTGGTGAGCCTACAGCTATACCACTGTGGCATCTGATCCCATCAGATCTTGGAAGCTAAGCAGAGTCTGGCCTGGTTAATACTTGGATGGGAGACTGTGTGGAAACACCAAGTGCTATAGGCTTGGGAGAAGGACCCAGCAGCCCACTCCCAAAAACCAATCAGCCATTGAAAACCCTATGAATAGCAGAGAAGCATGATAATAGTGTTTTGTCTATTGTACATAGGGTTGCTATGAGTTGGACACGGACTCCATGGCACCTAACAACAACAACAACAACAACAACAACAACAACAACAACAACAACAACATTATTGGTGAATAAATATTAAATAATTTTATGAGTTCCATTTACTAATATGTAGTGACCATCTTTGTCTCTTCTGATCAGTTTGGGATTGAAGCCCAAATTGTCAGAAATTAGTGTAGCTACCCTTCCTTTTTTTTTTTTTTTTTGATTCTTGGTATATTATTTTCCAGACTTTAATTTCCAGATTTTTATGCTCTTTGTGGATGAAATGAGTCTTGAATCCCGCATATCAAGAGCTTTTTTTTATTAATCCAGTTGGCCAGTCACTTTTAAATTGTGAGTTAAGACCATTTACATTTAAAGTAATTATTGAGATGAGCTTATTATTCTGCATCATTTTGATGTTTATTTTTTATTTTTGGTTTATATTTCAGTTGTTTTGATCATGAATTCCCCTCATTTCTTTTATTCATTTCTTTGGTCTTGCATTTGGGCCTGTCTTCCTCTAAGAATCTGCTGCAATGCTGACCTGATGGTCATGAATTGGTTAAACTTGTCAATATCATGGAATGAGTTGAACTTTCCATCTATCTTAAAAGATAATTCTATCTTAAAATATAATTTTTCTGAGTAAACTATGGTTTGAAGCTACTCTTTATCAAGTATTGATTAATGCTTGACCATTCTTTCCTTGCCTTTAGAGTTGTTGTTGAGAAGTCAGCTGTTTTTCTGATGGGCTTGCTTTTTTAAGTGAGTTGGCATTTCTCTTTTGAAGCCTTTAAATTAGCTTCTTTGTTCTCTAGGTTTAGCATTCCAATGATAATAGATTGTGGAGAGAATCAGTCCTGATCTACTCTATTTGGAGTTCCGGATGCTTTATTCATTTGGGTATATATTTCTTCTCTTAGGTTTTGGAAATTTTCAGCTATTATTTCCTTCAAAAGATTTCCTATTCCCCTAGTGTCAGTTTTGGGGCTGGGATTTAGCTCAGTTGGTAGAGTGCTGCGCTGCAGTCTCTGAGGTCCTGAGTTCAATTCCCAGCACTGCAAAAATGGGAGAAGGACCTGGCAATCCACTCCCAAGGCAATCCCAAAACAGGTAGCCATTGAAAACCCTATGAGGGTCGCTTTGAGTTGGATACTAACTCGATGGCACCTAACAAAGTGTCAGTTTCAGCCCTTTGTGAGCCCCCTGAATTCATAGGTTGTGTCTCTTCATTTTATCAAAGACACCTTAACAGTATTGATCATATTGCCTCATCTTTCTATCTTTCTGGGCATCTGAATAAATAAAATCTATTGAGTTTTTCTTCAGTATCAGAAATCCTGGTTTTGGCTTCATTGAATTTGGATAACAAAGAATCTACTGTTATTTTAAGTTGGTTTACTGGTTTTGTAATTCCAGCGTTTCTGTTTGCTTCTTCAGGATTTAAATTTTTCTTCTAGGTTAGATACTTTTGTTCTAGGTTAAATACTTTTTTGTCCAGTGTTTCAGTTGCTCTCATTTGTTTGGTTGTGGTCTTTGAGGTCTTTCAACATATTTATAAGCAGACTTCTAAATTCTTTTTCTGGTATATCTAAAATTTGGATTACTTCAAAATCAAATACTGAAGGGTTTTGGTCAATTGAGATACCCTCTCCAACCTGGTTTTTCATGTTTTGTTTGGTTTTCTGTTGAGCCTTTCCCATCCCTTGGTCTGGATTATATAACTGTCCTATATGCCCCGGGGTTGCCTTTGTTATAATGCCTTCTGGGATTTTGTACTCTTGTTTAACTCAGAAGGTAGAAAGCTTTCTACTGCTAGAGTAATACCTTTGTTCACTCTTGCCTTTATAATTCTGATTAGGCTCTTGTTTAACTCAGAAGGTAGAAAGCTTTCTACTGCTAGAGTAATACCTTTGTTCACTCTTGCCTTTATAATTCTGATTAGTCTTGCTTGAGGTATTGTGTTTTTAAAGGAAATGCCTCTTCCTTACATGAAGAGAAGGGTAGCCACACTAATTTCTGATAATTTCCACTTCAATCCCAAACTAATCAGAAGAGACAAAGATGGTCACTATATTAGTAAAAGGTACACATAACATTATTTAATATTTATTCACCAAATATATTGTTGTTGTTCCTTATAACACACACACACACACACACACACACACACACACACACACACACACACATGGCTATGTGGGCTGGGATTTAGCTCAGTTGGTAGAGTGCTGCGCTGCAGTCTCTGAGGCCCTGAGTTCGATTCCCAGCACCGCAAAAATGGGAGAAGGGCCTGGCAATCCACTCCCAAGGCAATCCTGAAGCCCTCAGCCACTGAAAACCCTATGAGGGTCGCTATGAGTCGGATACCAACACGACGGCACCTAACAACAACAACAACATGGCTATGTGATCTTTCCAAGAGGAGTAGCAAATGCAAGGGTGGAAGATGTCCTATTTTGGTTTTGATGAATAAATTTGGGAGATATGGATTGACTAGGGTAGCCTAGTCAGTCTATTCATGAGGTGGTCCAGTTCTGGTCCCTCTGAACCATGAACTCTCAGGATCCCCACTAGGTCCCCAGGTTATAATTCCCTCAGAGGCCACCCACTTCTAGCCTTGTGCACTGCCAATACTCCTATACTATTGTTAATTACCACCTACAGAGCTACCTAGTGTTGTTCAGAGGCCCTGATGTAGGTGCTTGGATTTCACTACCTAGCTCAGGCATGGACAGTTCCCCAGGCTCCTTTGGGATTCACTGAAAAGTGTCCTACCAGATGAGCCTCCTGGGAGTTCCAAGTTATTGGAATACACTCAGTAGACTCCAATTTTCCAGGGCCACTGGCAGCTCACCTCTGGGATTGTTTCATTAAATGGGTATGATTTGCATACTCCTGATATCCACAGGGAGCTTCTCAGTGTTGCAGTACCCACAGTGTCCTCTTTCTTCTCAGGGTAGCCTGTGAGCAGGCTCAGGGATTGTTTACTTAAGTGGGCAATTGTCCCACACACCTTATGGCGGCAGCTACTCACTTGTCCCAGGCTGCTGGGGGGGATGGCATCCCTTTATCTCATTATGCTTTCTCAGTATGGCTGCTCCTCCAAGGGATTTGCCTGTGTTCCTTCACCTCTTGTTCCCGAGGTTAGCCTCGGACTTTGCTGGCCACCTCTCCCTTTCAAGGGGGATCCCAATCACCTCCATGAGTGTCCGCATTTCCCTGTTGAGGAAGGCTCCACCAGACCTCCAGTCTTGTTCTCTGCAGTACCTCTTGCTGAGAGCTCACACGGGAGCCACTGTCCCTATCAGTGGAAGCAGTGTGGTCCATGAATTAACTCCTGATAGTGTATGGTGTAGTTTTTCTCATGCATGTCAGGCTCCATGCCCCACCACCTCCAAGTGGATAAAGGTTTGCCCCTGTCTTGCCATAAGTTGCCAGGGGTAGGCAACTATGAAGTGGGACCCCACAGTTTCCACTTCTCAGTCATTTAATTTTCTACTTTTCATCTGGTGTTGTAGCACAGTCCATTTTCCACTAGTCAAAGATGCTTTCCAGTATTTCTCCATTCTAAGTAGAGACCTTTGAGACTGCTCCTAACTCTTTCTTCTTCCCTGGTGAGAGCATGGCTGTTTTCAGTCTGCCATCTTAAGCAGAACCACCTTCAGTACATTTCTTATTTACAGGAATACAGTGCAGAACAAGAAAGACAGAGTTAATTTGGTTGCAGCTGCTTACTGCATTCTCTCCTTGAGTGCAGAGGCATTTGTAGTTCACATTAGTACCACACCAATGACAGGGAGGAGAATTCAGCAGTGTGAAGTCAGTGTGGTGTGGCACTCATCTAAAGTAAAAGGAGTTGCAACTGCAATTTTTCAAAAAAACTAACAGCAAGAAATCAAAAATGAAACACTCAAAATTCAAGCTTCCATTTTATAGTTAACTAGAAGGTTATGTTGTTGTTGTTGTTAGGTGCTGTCGAGTCGGTATCGGACTCATAGCGACCCTCTGTACAACAGGGAAAACACTATTGTCAGTGCTTCTCTGCTGTTCATAGGGTTTTCAATGGCAGATTGATTTTTGGGAGGGGGTTGCCAGGTCCTTCTCCCAAGCCTGCAGCACCTGGTGTTCCAGGGGGTCTCCCATCCAGGTACTAACCAGGCCCGGCCCTGCTTAGCTTCCGAGATCTGACGGGAAGTTTATAGTTTTGTTTTAATTGTAATCCATTTTCCTATCACATGTTAAAATAATACCCAGCAGAATATTTGATAATGGCATAACTCAATTCTAAAATAACAATATTTCTAGAATGTTATTGACTGAATGTTATTGACTAAGTGCATAGGGGTATCACTGTAATCCTTTAAAATATTAAATGTAATTCTTATCTGAGATATTTCACATAATTCTATTTTTTAATTTTTTTGGTAGTACTGGGGGGTTTCACCCAGGGCCTTGCACCAATGTACCTGGCTTCATTTAGTTATTTATCTGTGAAAAAGAATGAAAACATCTGGTTGAAGTGGTAAACGTTAACCTTATATAAAAAATGATGTTGGTAGATGGAGGGATAAGAATAAAGGGTAGAAGCCAGGCACATGGCTCATATCTGTAATCCTAGTGACTTGAAAGGCTGAGGCAGAAGATCACAAGTTGAGGCCAGAGATAGCCTGCACAATCTAGTGAAATCATGTCTCAAAATAAAAAATATAAAAGGGGTTGGAGGTGCAGCTCAGTGGTAGAGCATTTGCCTAGCATCTGCAAGGCCTTGACTTCAACTTCCCAGTATTGAGACAAACAGTGCAAGAGAAGAGACAGATAATGGTTATCTTTGCTGGTGTTTAGCCCTGTTGTTAGTGTTGCTCTGCTCTCTCTGAAGACCTGGGTAGGATCCCTAGCACCACAAAAATATGGGAAGGACATGGCAATCCACTCCTGAAGCAATCCCACAATTAGCCATTGAAAAGTCCATGAGAGTTGCTATGAGTTGAACACAACTTGATGGCACCTAACAACAGTAACAATGACAACAATAGAGCACAGAGAGGGGAGTCATACAGTCCAAAGGAATTATTTTGAAAACAGCATTTTCTCATAAATTATTCAGTTGACTTCCTGTATCAACACTCAGTGTTACTACACTATTATTTTGGTTTTTATCTGTAATTATCTGTTGGCTTTGTTTAAAGAATTTGAGTACATGTTTATTCTTCTGAACTCCAGTTAATAGTTTTACATGGCTATGCATAGGCTCAACTTTGCCAATATTAAATTAACCTAAAATATATTGTATGCTCCATTTTCTTCATTTTAAAGACATTACTCTAGCCAGGTTTTTCTCCTGTCAGTATGTAGTAGTATTTCATCATTGTGGCTTGTCTCTGCATATATTCTGTGTGATTTCTTCTAATCCATGGCCTCAGTTAGCATCTATATGCTGACCACATAAATCTCTCCCTTTATTGAGCTCCAGATCTAGATAACCATCTGTCTATTGAGTATCTACCTCTGGACATTCCATAGACATCTCAAACTCAATTGCCCCAAGCTGAATATGACATCTACCCTCTCCTATAAATCCAAGATATTCTTTCCCCAGTGTTCTTTGTCTCAGTTGCCCAAGTCAGAAACCCATAAGCCATCCCTGACAGATACCTTTTCCCTTTCCCATATCTAACCAATCTCCAAGTTCAGGTGTTTTACCTCCTATTTCACAAACTTGCTCATTTCCACATATTCCCATTGCCACTGTCCCACCATTTCTCTATACAATTATTCTAAAAGTTTTCCAGTTGATTTTGTTTCACCCTGATCTAATCTATTCTTAATGTTAGAAAATGAAAAAATCTTTCCAAATTGTTTCCTAAAAATGATAAAGAAAATATTAATGCATGTGAATATGTAAATTTCTTTTTAAAATCTCAACAAGAAAAAATACCCACATAAAATAAAAATATGAATTGCAAATCTGGAAAAATATTTGCAACACATATAGCAAAGAGCTAATGTTACTAATCAATAAAAAACTCTTACAAATAAATACCTAAAAGAAATATGGACGAAGGACCTAAATGGCCAGTTTACATTTAAGAAACTTATAAGAATATAAAAAAAGATGCCCAAGTTAACTAATAAAGGAAGCACAAATTAGAATTAGGCATTTTTCACCTATCAGAATGACAAAGATTTAAAAGCTTGAGCATGTGGGGGAAATATGCCTTATTATATTATAATGTACTATATGATACAATATCATAGTATACTATACTATTGATAGATATGTAAATTAGTACAACCTCTTTGGAAGGAAATTTGGAATATCTGTTAAAATTTAAGTAATTTTATCTATATAATTAGTATTTACCTTTAATCAGAGTTCCATACTTCTAGAGGTCTAGCCTTCAGAAATATTAGCACATCTACACAAAGATACACAAATAAGGATGCATACTGCAGCAAATTTTTCAGTAAGTAAAAAAATGGATGATCACTTAAATATTCATCAATTGGTTTTTCATTAAATAATTTACTGAAATCTACATTCTAGAGTAGTAGGAAGAAGTTAAAAAGAGTAAGGTTGATCTTCATGTAGTAATCCAGAAAAATCTCCATGTTATATTGTCAAGTAGAAAAAGTAAGACACAATAACTTCTAAAATATGATCTTATTTGTGAAAAAAGGATGCCTGTATGTATACAGATATATGCATGTGTATAGACAAATAGAAAATAGAAATCCTCAGAAAAACTACAAAAGAAATATTCAGATGAATTGCCTCTGAGTAACCCTGGTAGACTGTGTCATGTGCTACTTTCTCAATAATCATAAATAGGTAAGGGGTAGGGGATGTAGCTCAGTGGTAGAGTGCTTGCCTTGCATGCACAAGGCTCTGGGTTTATGAGTTGGATCCTACTCCATGGCACCTAACAACAGCATAAAAATTTACAAATTCTGTAGCACCATTCCTGCTGTGAAAAACTTTAAAGTTCTAATTACCATTAGGATAATATTTATGTTCTTAAAAAAAAAACTTATCAGAGGCAGCCTGCACAACTTAGTGAGCCTTTGTCTCAAAATAAAAATGTTTTAAAAAGGGTACTGGGGGTACTCAGGGGTAGAGCACTTGCCTTGAGTGTGTTAGGCCCTGGGTTCAACTCCCCAGCATTGCCAAAACAACTAACCAACCATATATGACATGTAAGATTCTGTAGTGTCATAGTGAAACTACCTCTCACCATTCTCCTCTCTCAGATTCTACCTCTCGTTACAATGAACTCCTTCAGTTTCTCAAATGCATCTGGAACAATTCTTTCTATCATCTTTGCCTTTGCCTGGTCAACTCTTTATGCTTTAGGACTCAGCTAGATTGTCTCTTCCAGCAAGAAGTCTTCTCGGACCTTCATACCTCCTTTTATAGCACAAATCACACTTAGTGTTTAATTGTGTGCCTTTCCTCCCACTAGACGATATGCTCCTTCAAGAGGGTCGCAAACTCCCTTGATAACAATTAGAACCTCAATGGTTAGCATAATGCTAGGCATACGGTAATACTTAATAGTCTTTGAATAAGTAGATATTGTTTTTGTTAGGTGCCATCGAGTTAGTATCCGACTCATAGCGACCCTACACACAACAGGCAAAACACTATTGTCAGTGCTTCTCTGCTGTTCATAGGGTTTTCAATGGCAGATTGATTTTTGGGAGTGAGTTGCTGCTCTGTCTCCCAAGCCTACAGCACCTGGTGTTCCCAGGCGGTCTCCCATCCAAGTACTAACCAGGCCCCACCCTGCTTAGCTTCCAAGATCTGGTGGGATCGAATGCCACAGGGCTATGGCTGCAGGCAAGTAGATATATATGAACAGAAAAAAAACTCTACCAGATTGTGTGTGTGTGTATATATATATATATATTATATATACATATTATATATATAATAATATATATATTATATATAATATATATTATATATAATAATATACATATTATATATATAATATATATTATATATATTATATACATACACACATACATATACATATATATGTATTGCATATGTATATGTATTATATATGTATATGTATTGTATATTGTTGTTAGGTGCCGTCAAGTCGGTATCCGACTCATAGCGACCCATATAGGGTTTTCAATGGCTGACTGTTTCAGGATTGCCTTGGGAGTGGATTGCCAGGCCCTTCTCCCATTTCTGGGGTGCTGGGAATTGAACTTGGGTTCTCAGAAACTGCAGCGCAGCACTCCACCAACTGAGCTAAATCCCAGCCCTATATATATGTATAGGTATATGTATATATATATGTATATATATATATATATATATATATATATATATATATCCCTATTAATTCAAAGATTATTATATAGCTACCATTTGGCTGCATTGTGATAGCTATTTTGAGGTAAAAGAGGAGGTAAAGAATGAGCTGAAAGTAGGTATTTGAGGATAAAAACCTCAAGTGCTCAAAATAACTAGAAACGTAAATAATGTCAAGTTAACATTTGAAACCTGATTAAAGAATAAAGAAAAGGTGTGGAATATGGGAATGAACAGAGTGGGAAGAGATGAATAAGGGTAGATTTCTAAGTGAATATGAGGTTTTAAACTTGATCTTTACTGAAGAAAGATTGGTGGAAACAGAGATTGAAATGCTTTCTAACTAGGGCATGGAGCTCTGAGATGTGGTGATGTAGGATCCCAATAAAATTGTTTTGCTTCTGCCCAAAGGAAAGTACAGTCTTCTTACTCCCTGCAACTCCATGTAAACTTCATTTCAGATGCAGTCTGGTATTACTACATTCCCCAAAAAATGGACCCTCAGATGCCAAACTGGGGGAGGTTCCCGTTGTCCTTTATTAACATCAGGACAGAAAGCTTACTGCTAAGCTGTACATGGTGCCCCAAACTGCAAAACTTGTAGAGGAAGTTTTCTTTTCTTTTCTTTCTTTTCTTTCTTTCCTTTCCTTTTCTTTCTTTCTTTCTTTCTTTCTTTCTTTCTTTCTTTCTTTCTTTCTTTCTTTCTTTCTTTCTATCTGTTTTGGTTCTAGGCCAATAGGTACTTCATAAATCTTGAAAGAAATATAAAAAGCAAGGTATCCAATCAGAGAAAACAGCATAGGAAAAAGCTGCTTGTCTTTCTTATCTAGCTGTAACAACACTAATAGCTTCTGGCTCATTTTTTCCTTTCAATTCCAGTACCCAAGGCCTTATTCTTTCTACCAAATGATCTGTCATAGTTGCCCATTTCACTCCATCTCCTTGACCATCTCCTGAATCAAAGCCTTGTCACTGTCTTTCTGGAGAAGTATTTGATGTCATACTTCATTCTTTCCCATTTAAGATCAATTTTCTTCTCATGTCTGCTAGAATAGTATCCCCATGCTTTGGCACTCCCTTCTCTTTCCATTCCATATATTTTCTCCATTGGTGTTCATTTTCTCTCATTTGTTCAACAATCACCTGTGTGCTAATGATTCCAATTTATGTTTTAGTCCTGACTTTTCTCTTGAATTTCCAACAGGAAACTCAACATGTCTCAAAATAAACTTGTTTTCTTTTGCCAAGACCTTTTTATCCAATATGTCTCATTTTGTTAGTGCCATCACCTTGCTGTCAGAGGATCAAGCTAAGAGGATCGAGTGATCTCTTTCCTCCCCAACAATAGTTTCACACATTTTACCAACTCTGCTAAAGATTTTCAAATTGTTTACTCTTTTCACATCTGTTGCACTGCACAAAACCTAGACTTCAGCATCTCTGGCATGGATCAGTACGTTCTTATAACTCATGTTTTCCATGTCTGCAGTATCTCTATATCCGCACTATAATCATATAACAGGATAGCCTTCTAATAAGAATTCTTTTACAAATTACCAAAGTATAGGGTATAGAGATTTCTACCTGAATGCAAACAATGTTTCCAATCTTGTCTCAACCACATTTTCCATGCTTTCTACCTTCTTACCACAATGAATCACTCTATTTTCAAACAGTGCCAAGATTTTTCTACACTTCTGTGTCTTTGCCAATGCAATTTCCTCAGCCCAGCATATGCCTTCCCCCTTTCCATCTGGCCAGCTCCTATTACTCCTTTCATTCAATCTCACAAGTCATCTCTTACATGCAATCTTTTCTCTCTGCCCCAATTTGAATTAGTTGGTTGTTCATCTGTATTCTGATAATGCATTAAACACACATATAACAATGTATTATGATCAGAATTTTAGGATAGGTACTACTAAGCTGGTTCAATGGCTAAATGTTAAGTTCAGTGGCTAAACTACAAGTTCTTTGATTCCTCCAGTGCCTAGGACCATGTTTGGCACACAGCAAATACTTAATATATGCATATTGAGTGAATGAATAGACAACCCTCTATGGCTTTAGTTTTCCACATCAAAATTAACTGCTGGACTGGCAACCAAAGAAATTTTTCAAATTATCTGTGCTTCCCTCAATAACATTTTATCTTTCAAGCCTCAGAAATAGGGTTTTGTGCCACATGTAGGTCATAAATATCTGTTATTAGTATTTATATCCATTTTTAAACTTTTGCTTATGTAATTACCCCTACTTGAAAATAATTCTAAGTCTTCTGCTTATATAAAATTTTGAAATACATGTCTTCCTTCAACTCAGAAACTTTTTCAACATCTTATTCTAGTTATATACTAATTTTGCATTCCCTAAAACCTACACTATTTTATGATATGATTCATCTCTCTTTCTCTCTCTCTCTTTCTCATACACACACACAATTATTCTATAAGCTCATTTGTGAAATTGCCAACATTCTAAAAAATAACAACATCATGTAATTCAACCTCATTGTAAGATTTTTGACAATGGGTTACTATGTTATACATTTTTTTCCTGATTGGTTATTATTATTATTTCATTGCCTAACATTATTATTAGCTTAATTTTATGCAGACAATACATAAGTGGTTCATAAGGTGAGGTTCATAAATATCTGTGAGCCCCAAGACCTTTTCAGGTGTCTATGAAATGGAAATAATTTTTATAATAATACTAAAAGGTTATTTGCCTTTTGCATTGCATTGAAATACATACTGAGTGCAAAAGCAATGGTGAATAAACCCCCCAGTACCTTGTGTGAATCAATACAGTGACACTAAACTCTATGAGTACTCACTGTATTCTTCACAAGCACATGTATTTGTATACATATGTATATACATACCTGTATATGTGTGTATGTATATACATAAAATATATATTTAAAGCCAGTTTCATTTAAGAATTCCCTTGCTGAAGCATTAAAAACAATTTTATTATCACTTGACCCTTGACTATACATCTTTTTAATACTCTATATGATGAAATGGGAAGGATACATACAGCACTTCAGCTGCATACTCAAGTACAATAGTTGCCTAGGGGAAAAGTACTCATGACTGAGGTGCAGACTGATCTTGCCATTTTTGCCACAGACTTCCAGTTTTACATGGAAGAACAACTGACAGGTATTTGGCAGACATTTTGTCAAAAATAAACAAAATGTGATAGTATTTGTTGCTAGTGACGAAATTTAAGCATCCACGCAAAATCAGAATTTTGGAAAACTTGTATCTGCTACCATAAACTTGACAGCTTCTTAACATTTAAGTATTTTTTTTTCTGATGATGCCAGTGGTGATATTAATGATTATAATTTTTGATATTATATGATAAGTCAATACTTGGAGATCTTCATGGGTAGGTGGGCTGATAGTTTCCAAATGAATGATACATGAGGTTACTAAATCTTATGTGGTAATACACCTATTTAAAAGGCAAGATGCAGGTTCAGATTTTACATTGCAATTGGGCTTTAGGAAGTTACCACTTGTTGAGTTTTGGTGTAATATCAAAAACAATATCCATTGCTATCTGAAGTAGCAATGAAAATATTCCACTTTTTTCCAGTGACATATCTGTGTGGTGCCATATTTTCTTCAAATGCTTCAACCATAACAACATATCAAAACAGACTCAATGGAAAAGTAGAACAAAGAACCCACCTGTGTTAAACCAAACATTAAAGAGAATTGCAAAAATGTAAAGCAATGCCACTCTGATAAGTGTGATAATTATTTTCTTTTTTTGGAAAACAGGTTTTCTTCCGGTATATAAGATTTATGTTAATATGTACTTGGTATGTTATTATCTTCAAGTGAATTAGATACATTGAATCTTCTCAATTTTAATTTCTAGTATGTTAAATATGAAGAGGAATGATCTATGTAAGCAAAAATTCTTCAGGGTCTTTGAATTTTTTTTCAGTAGGGAGATTTGAACTCAGGGCCCTGTGCATGCTAGGAAAGCGCTCTATCACTGAACTGTGCCTCCAAGTTCCCTTTTTTATTTTTTATTTTGAGATGAGATCCGCTAAATTGCACAGGCTATTTATGGCCTCAAACTTGCAATGCTGAAGTTGCTCACATAATATGCGTGCACCACAGCACCCAGCTTCCTCAATAAATTTTAAGAATATAAGAGTCCTGGGAGCAAAGACTTAGAAATAACTGCAGTAGATGCTCAATAAATATCTGGCAAATTAGTGAATCAATGAAGCAACATAAAGGAAACAAGGAAATTTGTGATTATATAAATCTGCTCTGTGTACTTTGGGGTCCTGGGTTCCATCCCTGGTACTTCAAAAATGGGAGAAAGACCTAGTGGTCCACTCCTGAAACAATCCCAAAACAAGCAGCCATTGTAAACCCAATGAATAGCAGAGAAGCACTGACATAGTGCCCTCCATGGCACAATGTCCATTAGTGTTTCTACTGTTGCACAAAGGGTCACTATGAGTCTGACTTGACTTAAGGGCATCTAACAACAACAAACAGCAACAGTTATGTGGGTGGGGTTCACTTTTGTATTTATTTTGCCTCAACTACCTGGGTGTTACCATACCTGCCAGCACACTGAGAAGTATGTAAGTATAAAATGCTCCTCAAAGAGGAATGAGATCTTCCAACAGAGACAAGTCAACTGAAATTTAATTTTAAGTGAAAGAGTAATTATTCTTTTAATTTCTCTCTCTCTCTCTCTCTCTCTCTTTTCTCTTTCTTTCAATTTTTTTTTAAATAGTACTGAGGGGTTAAACCCTGGACCAGTATTACTGAGCCTCACTACCAGTCCCTTTCTTATTTTTTATTTTGAGACAAGTCTCACTAACTTGCATGGACTGCATATGACCTTGAACTTATGATCCTCCTATTTCAGC
Source organism: Pedetes capensis (assembly GCA_007922755.1). NCBI lineage: Eukaryota > Metazoa > Chordata > Mammalia > Rodentia > Pedetidae > Pedetes > Pedetes capensis. Next base: position 54,573 of record VMDO01004468.1, on the reverse strand, counting down.
CTCCTGAATTGCTGGGATTATAGGCATGCACCACACCTGGCTTATACTTTAAAATTTTTAAATAAAAGAAGATTCACAGTAGATTCCTTTATCACCTTGCTCTGGTTCTAATATCAGGTAAGATTTTTAAGAGCAACTCTCAGACTTCCCTTTAATTGACTTTAAAAATATGAGTTGAGTCCTACTATTACATTATGTTTTCTGGGGGTTTTGGTCACCAAGCACACAATACTGGATACTATGAGTCTGGAAAGTAGCCAGTTCACTAGCATTGAAACTGTGCTGTCACAGGATTCCTCTGGGCAGGATGGCCGTGGAGAATGGTGGCAGCAGAACATAAACAGCTGCTCATGATAAGCAAAGTGAGTCAACCACAAGGGGAGCGCCGCAGTGACACTTCAAAGGAGCACTGAATTACAATTTCAAAAAAATGTGGCAAAGTTGTTGACTGCTGAGAAGACACAGCAGCAGACAGACTGGTCTGCCATGCTACAAATAGAAACAGGGTGGCTCTTTTTGAGCAAAGGCATTGGGCCAAATGAAACTAAGAGGCAACTAGCAGTTGTAGTGCCAAATCAAAGGAAAATCTTTATAATGTATTCCAGGGTAAAGGGCTGTTGGTCATGCTCTGCCTATCTATTCAGTTGTACCTGCACCAGAGGCATCAGGAGCCCAATCTGGAGACATGAAGTACTCAGATGAATAAATGGCACCCAATTTCTCAGGAAGCATTCTTTTCTCTTTGAGTTTACGCTCATGTTTTCTTTGTGCCTTTTATGGAAAAAGTAATTTTTTAGCCTGGCTTCCTGGATTTTCTTGTGTATAGCTGTTTTAGCTAATCTTGATTCTTCCATCTCCAGTGTAAGCTTAATAAAGGCCATTCATTTACTCCTGAAGTCCATAGCACAGCATCATGTGCATAGTAGGTGCTCAATTATATTGTTGAATAATGAACTATAAAATGAACAATACTGTCAAAGAAAACCTGCTGCTATACCTTTATCGATCTGTTTGTTCATCTAACAAATATTTAACCAGTCCTCACATACAAAGTAATGTGCTGAGTGATGAGTCTTTCAATGAACTAAGCATGGCCACTTCCCTCCTGAAGTTTCCATAGTCCAATAATTAAAATTAGTCTATTTGTTAAGAGCGAAATAAAGTTATAATAGATACCCTGTTCTCTTTTGACCAAATCTGTTGGACAACCATGATCAACAAATCAGAAAACCATGAAAATTTATATTCCTTTCTCTAATATAATTTATCTGTCTTTAATTAGGTCATTCAGTTAAAAATTCTCACTGATGGGAGCAATATGACAAACCTGTGATAATTTAGAAATTAGATTCAACAAATGACATGTTGCTTATTTCAAAGAAATATTTGCAGTTTCTTATACAAAGCTTGGGTCATAGTTTCTGAATCAGTCACAGAAGTCAGATGGATGAAACACACTTATTGGCCAGTGGATATGTGGAATATAATACATAAAGAAAGGCTCTTTTCTGCCTTGTTTACTATAGCATACCTAAAAACTACTGCAGAATGGATGCCTGATAAGTATTCATTGACTGAAAGAAGACACAAAAACTGATTTAGGATGCAAATTTTATAATATTGATTAAATAATACTTTATTAAATATTCTCTTATATAGATAGGCAGTATGGCCTTGGAATTATGTTGTTTGGGTTCAAATCCTGGTTGTATCATTTACTAGCCATGTGATCTTTGTTAAGTAAGTTACTTAACCTCACTTTGTCTCAGCTTCTGCCTCTGTGAAAGGCAGACAATAACAGTGCTTATCTTATAAATTTGTTGTAAGTATTAAATGATAAATATAAATAGAAGTTCTCATTATGGTGGCTTGTACATCACCAGAACTCAAAAATGTTAATTATTATATGTATGTGTATGTGTATGGAGAGGCATTAATTAGTAGTAGATCATGTTAATCAAGCAAAATATAATACTTAGATTTCTGAATAGTATTATTCAAATAAAATATTTGAAATGCTTATTAAAATCATAAATTTCTCTTAAGCTTCTGTGTGAAGTACACAGCAAATTTCTTAAAAATGATTAGAGTTTAAATCTCTGCCTGCTCATCTTTCTTCTGTCGAAAAGGATGGGAATATTAATTTCTTGTTGTGAAGATATAATAGAAGGTAAAAAACACTCATTGAATGTTAATTATAGTTTCAGTTGTTATCCTGATCATCACTGTATCTATGGAAAATGAGGAGAGTTAGAAAAGGGCAGAATTAAGTTTCACAAAGCACATATGTAAGGAGGAAAAAATGTAATGCTTATTTGCCATATCTTCAAGGATTAACAGGATACTGTCCAGGTGAAATAGGTGTGATTGTATAGAATAGAAAATATGTACCAGACAAAACATGACATGCCCATTTATTGAGCCAATTTAAGTCTACAGCTAGAACCAATAGAGCTTAATTAAGAAAAATCTTACTTTGAAATTTATAGGAACTCATAATCTTTGGGGCTGGGGATTATTAGCTCAGTTGGTAGAGTGCTGCTCTGCTCTCTCTGAGGCCCTGGATTTGGTCCCCAGCACCACAAAAATGGGAAAAGGATCTGGCAGCCCACTTCTGAAAGAATCCAAAAACAATCAGCCATTGAAAACCTTATGAATAGCAGAAAAATACTGACATAGTGCTGGGCATGGCACCACGTTGGAGAGTGTTTCATTGTGTTGTGCATAGGCTCACTATAAATGAGACCTAATTCAGTGGCATCTAACAACAGCAGCAGCAACAGCAACAACAACAACAACAACAACAACACAATCTTTATGTACTCTACAGGCAATATAAAGAAAAATTTCCAGGTGCTAAGATAGTTAACTTATTTTTATTGACTATGCAAAGGCATTTGACTGCATGGATCATAACAAATTATGAATAACATTGCAAAGAATGGGAATACCAGAACATTCAATTGTACTCGTGAGGAATCTGTACATGGACAAGGAGGTAGTCATTCAAAGAGAACAAAGAAACACTACCTGGTTTAAAGTCAAGAAAAGAGTGCTTCAGGGCTGTATCCTTTCACTATACTTCTTCAATCTCTATGCTGAACAAATAATCTGAGAAGTTGGACTTTATGAAGAAGAACCCAGTGTCATGATTAGAGGAAGACTCACTAACAACCTGAGTTATACTGATGACACAACTCTGCTTGCTGAAAGTGAAGAGGATTTGAAACATTTACTGATGAAGATCAAAAACAGCTTTTGGTGTGGATTGTGCCTCAACATCAACAAAACAAAAATCCTTACAACTAAGTCAGTATGCAACTTCATTATAAATGGAGAAAAGATTGCAGTTGTCCAAGATTTTGCTTTACTTGGTTCTAAAATCAACACCCACAGAAGCAGCAGTCAAGAAATCAAAAGACACATTGCACTGGGAAAAGCTGTTGCAAATGACCTCTTTAAAGTATTAGAAAGTAAAGATGTAACATTGAAGATGAAGGTATGCCTGACTCTTGCCATGGTACTTTCATTAGCTTTATATGGTTGTGAAAACTGGATACTGAATATGGGAGACAGGAGAAGAATTGATGCTTTTGAATTATGGTGCTGGAGATAAATACTGAGTACACTATTGATTGCCAAAAGAATCAACAGATCTGTCCTAGAAAAAGTGGCTAGACTGTGTCTTACATATTTTGGATATGTTGTCAGGAGGGAACAATCCATGGAGAAGGACATCATGTTTGGGAGAGTAGCAGGTCAATGAAAAATGGAAGACTCTCAATTAGATGGATTGAAGAGTGGCTACAACAATGGACTTAAACATGAAAAAGGTCATGTGCCTGGCAGAGAATCAGGTAGTGTTTTGTTTTGCTGTACACAGGGTCACTATGAGTCAGACTGTACTCCATGGCACCTAACAACAAGATAGTTAACAATAGCATATACAACAGAATTGGTCATGGTATTTCTTTTTCAGATTATTTTTATATAATGCTGTATCAATATGGGATATTTACATTATCTTTCCCACCCTTAAAAATTGTTGGGTGACTTTGAAGAATTCCCTTTGGTCATATGAGTACCAGTGTAAAAGAAAGTAGTAACAGGGTTTATGAGCAACATGGTAATTTAACCAGGTTTGCAAAAAATAAAAAAATAAAAAGACAAAATATTGTTCATTGACATTGTCACATAAGCACCTAAATTTACATTTATTCTTTCATTTTAATAAAAATAATTATTGAAGCCTCATGTTCCAGGCTGAGGTAGTTAGTGAGGCACTAGCTAAGAGGTGAACTCTGTGGTTCAGGAGCTTACAGAGTAGGAAGTGTAATATAAATAATTATAGCACTGCATGGCTAACATAATAAGGATGATTAAGTATGATTATTTTGTATGCTGCAGCCAGAAAGCCAACTCAAATCAACAAAAGCAAAAACTCACTGGCTGAGACAACAGATCAGCAATGGAAGAGTTATGGGATGATTTTCTCTATTTCAGATCTTCCTTTAGGTTGGCTCTTATTTTCAGACACTTCCTCTGTTGCATAGGAAGGGAACTCATGGCCTGCACTATTTTTTCTTTTTTTGTATAACAGATGAGGAAGTAAAGCCTCAGAATATGATATTATTGGATAGTATGGGTCAAGTGCCCATTTCCGAACCAATCACAGAGGCTAGTGAGGTGGAATACATGACTGGCTCATCCTCCAGTTCACTTACCTTTATCTGTGGGAGCAGTGATTCCCCAAAGTAGAAATGTGTTGTTGTTGTCTCAAAAAGGGGAGAGTGATGCTAGACTGCCAAGACAGCTAATGTCTACTACTGAGGAATATACATGTTTGACATTCAGATGAGATCAGGCACATTCAGGGTGGTATGGCTACAGATATTGACAAAGTATTCAATTCAAGTAATAGTGTTTGAGCAATGTACTGGCCCACAAATTTTTCAAAGTTATAGCTTACAATCTAGAAAAGGGGATAGGAAGGTATACAGATACTACAAAGGCGAACTCCTGTATACTTTGGAGACTTGTTGGAACAGAGTTCATTTTCTACTGCAGCAATCAGGAAAGTGCACCAAAAGGAGGTAACCTTTGAAGTGGATCTCAAATGAAGAGGGGAACTTTCCTACTTGCCATGAGGCAATCTCAGCATTACACACAGTAATGCAGTTTCTTTTCATTCTAAAGATGAACTTTAAAAATCTTACACTATCTTTTTCTGAAGAATATATCTCTAAGAATCAACAAACTTCCACAATTGGGGGTCATTGCAAAAATAACATGATACAATTAATAATAGCATTTTCCTTAAGCTCAGGCCTACACACAGTTGGTACCCAGAAAACCTTGTTTGAACGAATGGGTGAACAGATATGTGAATGAACAAATGCTACACAACATGTTAACGGGTAATAGATGAGATTCCTGTGGTCCTGTAGTGTCAATTTAAAAGACATCACTGACTGTTGTCTATGAGAAGTCGTTTCTCTACAGGTTCCTGCGGGCCACCTCACCCCCTCAGGTAGCCCACTGAGGCCCATCAGTAGCATCATTTGCACAGCCTGCATTGTGTGTAATGAAATCCACCCTGGCATCCACCACACCCTCAGTCTTTCCATGTAAAACAAAGTGCAGCTTCCCCCACAGAGCATCCTGATTAAACAAATTAACTATGGTGCTGCCTGCAAACACACACACTAGAGTGCAGGAAATGAACAGATACAATGGCCAAGCCTGTATTTAATTTTAATTAAATTTCATTCTGTAGCTCAATTAATCCACATCTCCAAATGTCAGCAGGACTTAGGCAAATGGAATGACATCTGCTGCACTGCACAGGACTATAAAACCTTCACTGCATGCTAGGTCTCTGGAAGCACACCAGGAAAAATGAAATATCTTTATTAAGTGTATAGTAATGTATAGAAGTCTAACTCAGAATCTAATGAAAGAACATAAACCAGAAAAGAAAATTAGACTAAGAATGTGAGTGGTTATGGGCATTGCAAATATTATTCAATATCCTGCCTTGTGTTATTGTTTTAAAGTTGCATTTGATTTTACAGCTTTTTTTTTCCTTAATATTTATCTGATGAGCTTCCCTATTGCCCAGGTTCCGTTCCTTTCCTTTCCTTTCCTTTCCTTTCCTTTCCTTTCCTTTCCTTCCCTAATTAACCCAGGCTCTTTTTTGTTGTTTTCTGGAGACAGAGTCTCACTGTATAGTCCAGGCTGGCCTGGAACTCACTATGCAGACTTATATTGATCCTCCTGACTCAGCCTCCCAAGTGTTGGGATTACAGGTGCACGCCACTATGTGTGGCTTAACTAACCCAGACTTCTTTCCTAAGAAAGGGGATTTGGTTGAGTAGGGGTGATCTTTCTACAGGGAATATGAAAAAGACCACATTAGTAATGCAAGCTCATTTGTTACAGGAAGCCAGAGATAGAGCCGAGAGTGTGAGGATTGACAAGCCTAGATGAAAATTTTTATTCTGCTACTTAATAATATCCGATTCAGAGAGTTCTTTAAAATCTGTTGTTGTTGTTGTTAGGTGCCAGTGAGTTGGTATCCGACTCATAGCAACCCTACATACAACAGGCAAAACACTATTGTCAGTGCTTCTCTGCTGTTCATAAGGTTTTCAATGGCAGATTGGTTTTTGGGAGTGGGTTGCCGGGTCCGTCTCCCAAGCCTACAGCACCTGGTGTTCCCAGGCAGTCCCCCATCCAAGTACTAACCAGGCTGGACCCTGCTTGGCTTCCAAGATCTGACGGGATCAGATGCCACAGGGCTACAGCTGTAGGCCTTTAAAATCTAGAAATTGTTAATTGGTGATACTGTTCTCATTTGATAATGACTGGTTTGGGGAAATGCCTGCATAGTGTTTTTAGAAAATGTCAATGTGTTCATTATTGTTAGATGATAGAAATAGATGAATCTTATTAAAATAAATTTATTTAGCATTATGTGCCAGATACTGTGCTAGATCTGGAAACAATAATAAGACATGATCTCTTCTCTGGAGAAGAGAAAAGAAGAAGTAAAAAGTAATCACAATAAAGTACAACAAATTTCTATAAAAGAGAGAAGCTCAAACAATTAGACAAGCTCTGGAGATATGCCCAATCCTGGGGATGGGTGCATGTCTCTAGTGAAATGGTCCTGAAACATGAAAGGGATTTGAGCAGATAAATAGCAGAATAAAACACGGAGAACCATGTGCCTAAAGATGAGGATTAGTTTTTCATTTTCTAGTTTGAGGAGAGTCCAAAGTCTAAAGAGCAGGTATAGTAGGAGATATGTACAAAACAAGGAGTCTGGGGTCAGAGCAGCTGATGTTCTGTCTATGAAGAACACAGGATTTGATCCTGTAGGCAATGGGGTGTCTCTGAGGGCTTTGGGCTGGAAACAAGTTATCATATCTGTGTTTGGAAGTACAGTGTGGAATATAAAGCAGATGGCAAGATACTACAAGTACGGAGACCACCTGTCAGGCAGCCCTGGTCTGTACTAAGTCCACACACGTGGAGGTCCATGCAAAGGAGTACCGGAGGAATAACATTCTTATTTACATGTATGAGAAAGGGTGTAAATAAAAGGGAATGAAGGCTAGTGCTGGCTTATACAGACATGAGAAAAGTTTATAGATTATTAGCATACTAGGTAGGTGGATTATTGCTGTCATGAAAAATGCAAAGAGCAGAGTTCAGAGGGCCTGCTATTAAAGTGCATGGATATCTACGCTTTATTTATTCTTTGCAGGGAAGTGAAGAAAATCCAGCTTTTTTCCCTACTACTGCTGTCCATAAATGGAGATTCTCTTCCTAAGTGCACTCTTGGCCTCTCTCTACCTTTTTACTCACTCTATTCATGGGCAGGATGAGTGGCTTAACTTATTGATCACTAAGCAGGCTATCCCCAATTCTGTACTTCTTCCTCCCATGGTCTGCCTGACTAGATAGATATGTGTCTAATTGTGGGGTTCAGAAACCCACATCCTCCATTCCCATCTCTTGTGATGGAAAGGTGAGATTTTTGGCCTCATTTGATATTCTATTTCCCAAATTGTTTACAAACCAAGAAGAGAAGATTTGTTTATTGTGGCTCCCTCAAAGATCCCAGCAGGTAGGAGATATGTTTTTTGGCTCTCATTCTGGTGTTTGGATCCATCCTAGACCCAAGAGGAGCTCTGTTGGGATCAGCTACAATTATTTAAGTAACACACTCAATAAGGAAGACAGCGGAGAAAAACTTGGAAATTAATCAAAGATGGCAAACACTAGGCAAAAGGAGGGGTTGAACATAAGAAAGTCCAGGTTTCTATTCAAGAAAGAAAACAGCAATAAAAGCAAGGCTTTCCTCACCATTGTGGTGGCTGTGGTTCATTAAGAGGGATACTCTTTGTAAACTTTGAAATTCAAAATGTTATAAATGTTAATACTAGAATACTAGTATGATAGTTTTACTGAATACGGACCTGTTTTACCGATATGGGATTTATTGGTTGGTTGAGAATCTCTAGCTCACTGTAACATTATTACAATAATATATTTTGCTGCCTTCTAAAAAGTCATCTTAACTTCTAAACAATCAACCTGCAAAAACCTCTTAAAAACCATATTTGTGCTGAGTATAGTGGAGCCTTCTTGTAATCACAGCGGTTGAAAGTCTGAAGCAGGAGGATTGTGAATTTGAGGCTAGCCTAGGCTACATATCATATTTAAGGCTAGCTTGGGCTACATAGTCAGATGCTGTCTCAAAAAACCTCCAAAAAAACTCAAACCCAACTAAACAAAAAAGCTTATTTGTAAGTTAGAGACTCACTGGAGTGATACCAAAAACAGAAATAGAAATAGAAAGATATCAATTTAAGAGGAAAGAAGCTGCTAAAGGTAGTCTGAAAATTTAATGCATTAATTCATTCTTATTTAAAACATTAGTGGACCAGAATGCATTAATTGTTAAAAAAAACAACTCTAAGATAAGAGAACAAAGAATTTTGGTTCTGGCAAATCAAAGAAAAATTTTCTAGACCCATAATGCTATAATACTGAGTTTTATATTCAGCATATGAACATGTGGCACTGAAATTGTACCTAATAAATGCATGTTGTTGTTGTTAGAGTAACAGTAGTTCAAACAAAAAGGGAAGCAAACATTCATGATCCTATTTCCTAAGACACTGAATTCACATATAGTTCCTAACATATTAATCAATTTGAAACAGGAATCAATAATGTATTACTAACTTAATCAGGGTTAAAGTTTCCTGCTAGAAAGATGAGACATTTGTGGTTATAATCATCCAAATATGCAAAAATGAAGGAACTGAAGTTGTAAAAACAACTTTAGTTGAGTTAATGAGTTAAATTGCTCCTAATACTTTTTTTTTTTTTTTTTCAGTACTTGGGAGTTGAACTCAGGGCCTCATGCTCTAACACTGAACTGTACCCATAGCCTATTTTTAATTCTTTTTTTTTTTATTTTGAGACAGGGACTTGCTAAATTGTGCAGGCTGCCTCTGCTCTTGAACTTGCGATCCTTCTGCCTCAACCTCCCAAGTTGCTGAGATTAGAGGCATGTGCCACCATGCCTCATTTGGTCCCAACAATCTTAATGTATAATGAAAATAAGTATATTAAAACATTTCTGGTTTTAACATTTCATAATTTTTTTGCATTGTTACAAGTATTCCATATAGAAAATTAGGTATAAAATTTGGAATTTGGAAACATTAACCTATGGTCCTGAATGTTTGCTATGTTTTTCAAGGATCTGGAAAGTGTATCTAATTATGATATTGTGTAGTACCATTAAGGATTAAAAAATTGGTTGATACTAACTTGGATTGTTCAGTGGATCTTTATCATCAAGTCTGGGACCCTGTGTTTAGGGTTCCATCAATATTTCTTAGAACATTGTAGGCCTAGAAAATTAGGTAACTTGTATTTGTGATGGTTGATTTATTGAAAATATCTTCTATCTTGAATAATCACTACTTCTTAAGTCATATTTTTATAGTAAATGAAATTGAAATGTACTTTTTCAGATATGTGCATGATTGAATGATAATTCTATTTTGTCTTCAATGACTTAAATTTTTCTCAGTTTTCAAGTTTATTCCATCATATGTGGGCCTCTGAATTGGAAGTCATTAGATAAATTACAGACTTCTCCATCTCTTACCTTATTTTTCTCTAAAATAGGAACTAAATTATTGTATAATGTAAATTAGCCACTTCAGTGCTATTCCCTTATTTTTTTCAAAATAAAATATAAAATCCTGCCCTGTCAGAATTTTACATCAGTGTTAGTCATTTAAAGGATAAGTTTAGTAAAGCACCAATATTTAAGTAATGAATGACAATGAAGTGTGAATTAATAACAGACTGCGAAAAATTTACCAAATTTTCTATACACTTTATTGTTAAAGTCCTATTTACATATGATAGGGTGCATAATTCTTAAGAAAGCTGCTTAGGAGATATGAAGTGACTAACATGAATTATAAATACTTAAAATAAGATCAGCAAAATTTTATGAGAAAAAGCAAAATTTAGAGAGTTTCAGAAGTCTAGTTCATGGTCTTGATTTTGCCCCTATAACTATCCTTTAGGTAGACAATGCATCCAAATCCAAAGGATAATGTAAGCATGACTGAGGCAAAACATACTAAAATCTGTAGAAAAAGTAGATTTTATATAGACTATAGTAATGGTACAGAATCACAAACCCATTTAAATTGGTTAGATCTTAGAAATCAAGTTAGAACTACTTCATCAACCTGCATTCCACCTTCCACCTTACTTCCCAATCTTTCTGTCATGTCTGTGCATTCACCTCTTCTTGCTCCATCATATACCTTCCTTTCCTTTTTTCTCTTCACCCTTTTTTCCCCTAATTTCTTTGCTCCATCTTCTCTGTACTGTTCCCTACTGAATGTCCATTATTTGCCAGGCATTATGCTAGGTATCAAGGGAAGATAATTGGGATCAGACACCTGTTATCAAAGAGCATATCACTATCTATAGGAAGGCAGGTAATTTTCATTTGCAGTGATTAATTATAATGAGAGTTACAGGAAGCCGAAGGCATCTGAAATCAGCTGGTTCACTGGATGTGGGGATTTCTGAAATGCATCTTAAAGCATGTATAAGATTAACTAGGAAAAAAGGAATGGAGAAAAGTATAAGGCAGAAAGGGCAACATGAACAAAGACCCCAGGGATGGAAAGCATCAAACAATATCTGCGTAAGAAACTCAGTCAGCACAGCCACACATTGTGGTCAGGGAAGCGTCAGGATCAGTTTTATATTTTAGAAAGTTCACACTGGCAGGAGAGTGGGAGATAACCAGGTTTAAGAAGAATGAAACTGGAGTTTGGAATTCTGGTTGGGGGCATCTTTCTACTGGATTCTGGGTGAGGGATGATTTATGCCTGGTGATCATAAAATAGAGAACATGAAACAAAATGCATGGTAGGTCCAGAATTACACCCAGGTCTCTCTACTCTCAGGACAGAATTCTTTCCACTGTACCAGAAATACAATTTAGTGTTTTATAGTAAAACTGAAACTTTTTTGTGTGTGCTCTGTTAACTACCCATGGATGCAAGAATAATAAATCCTTTGGACTGACCAGATTACTGAGCTTTGGGAGTTTAGCTCCAATTTTTTTCGCATGGATCAATTCAATATTCTTTTATCCTGAATACTTGCCATGACACACTCACCTTTTGCATATAGAGATGTGCCATTTGAGAAGGGGAGGTCCTCAAGCAGACTCCTTGGTGTTATGTTCATTGTTATGGGGTATTTGGAAACCACAGTGAAGGGTGATCATACCTCTCCCGATATAATCTGTTCCTGTGTTACCTCTCAGTGCTGCTACTGCTGATGCTCAAATAGCTGCTCCTTCACGCCCTTCACTGCGGGTGCCACTGTAACATTTGAAGTAATGAGGTAAGGGGCACACTTGAGTTCATGTGCCAAGATGAGAAAAATTAAATTTAAATGCTACAAAAATGAGACTGCCGGTGCAGACGGTCACTAAACATGACCAGCTGCTCCATAGATTTGGACTTTGGAAAAAGAAGCCCATTTCAAAATCAACAGCATAACTCCAGGACGTGAGAAAACAAACTGCATCCGTGTTTTAAGCAAGAAGATACTGTCCAAGTCATACTAGCTAGCTGGATAGCTTTACAAAAGTATTGACAATTCAGTTTGTGTCCACACTATACTTCTAAGTATCTTCATATTGGGAGAAACTAATTATAAGTGATAAAAATATAATGTTTGCTTTAGTAAATTCATAAATAGGGTAGGTGTGTATGGAATGTATTCATATGATGGCAATTTTATTAAAACATATAGGTCTTTTGGTGGAGAATGTGATACTTTCACTACAAACAATTGTCCTGAATTAAGATATAAAGTCAAGTGATTTTTATATATGTTCATACACAGACATATATATACCATGCCTGAAACATTTTCTTGCAATTTGCTATTTAGAGACACAAGAGTAAGAAAGTAGCATAAATGAAAAATGCAAAATAAAATATTTCTCAGATCTAATTGTCTTGCCTTTATCTACAAGGATCTGAAGCAGTTGACCTTGAAAGCTTTTAAAAGAACTGATGACCAAGACCATGAACCAATGAAGTGAGAATCTTTGAGGGTGAAGGCCTACGCATTGGCAGCTTTCCAATTTTTCCAGTGATTCTGATGTGCAGTCTCTTTAGGAAAGGGCTTCTCAACCTCTGCATTACCAACATTTTGGCTGGAATATCCTCTGTAGTGGGGGCTGGCAGTGCACTGTACAGGATGTTTGGTAGTCTCCTTGGTCTTACCCACTGCATGTCAGTAACAAGCCCTCCTCTTCCAACTGTGGCAACCAAAATTCTCTCCAGACATTAATAATGGTCCTCAGCATGGAGGAGAGTTCAGAAGGCTCCAATTGAGAACCAGCATCCTGGGGGGCTGTAAATCCACTTTCTTCTCTTCTTGCTGACTCTTAGAGCTCCTGTACAGAGGCCTGTCTATGTTCTCTGTGTTTTACTATCTTGTTTTCTTCCAAACTGCCCATCCCTTATCTTATTTCAGTTTCTCCCTATTCTCCAAATCTGATTTAAGCAAGCATTCTGCCAAGAAGTCTTCCCCATGATCCTATTGCATCTTGCCTAACTTTCCTTCCTTCTATCATCTCAGCATGCCTGTCACAGAATGTTAGCAGGCTGCTTTGTAAATATCCTGTCTCTTGGAAGATGTTCTCAATTAGACTGTAAACGCATTGAGGGAATGAAGGAGTTTGTCTTTTGCTTATTTTAGAATCAGAATTTTTTCGTATGAAAGGTTTACTTTGCATTTAAAATGATTTTAAATATCATCTTATTGAACATCTTCACTTTATGAGGCAATATATGTCAGATACAACTTAATAATTCAATTTTCTTTTCTTTCCTTTTCTTTCCTTTTTTTTTTTTCTTTCTTTCCATGATAGGGTTTATTTAGTACAGGCTGGCCTTGAACTCACCATCCTCCTGCCTTAGCATCTTGGGTGCTGGTATTATAGACACCCACCATCATGCTTACTTTTTAAAAAACCTTTTTGAGACTAGGGTCTCACTCAGTTGTGCAGGCTGCCTCTGGCCTCAAACCCACAATTTTCCTGCCTCATCATCCAAGTGGCTGAGATTATAGACATGTGCCATAATGCCAGACTAAAATTGGCCTAAAATGCAGCCAAACTTTTTTTTAGTGCTGGGAACTGAACCCAGGGCCTTGGGCATAATTAAGATTTGTACATTGCATAATATACAAATTTTATCTGAAAAAAAGTAAAGGAATTGTAAATCTAAAAAGGAGTAAACTAGGTCTGGAGATGTAGGTCTCTGGTAGAGAGCTTGCCTAACATGTGCAAGTCCCTGGGTTTGATTAACTGCAGCACCACAATACAGAGAGGTGGGGGAAGAAGCACTGCAAACCTATTTTATCACAGCAAAAGGGAATGATCAACTGGGAAATCATGGATAACTAATAATAACATGAAATACTAAAATTCAAAATTACTGTTTGATTGTCTCAAATAATTTCAAATCTAAATTTAAGTACCACTCTCAAGATCCAGTTGCTTGACAAAATGCAACCTGCCTCTCCACTATAAGAAATGTTTGTAGGAATAACCAGTGACAGGGGAATTACTTTCGCTTTAATTTTAAAATATACAGAAAGTTGATATTAAGGTACGGGATTACCTATAACAAGGACAAGAATATTGTGGGAAATATTTCAAATAAAAATATAAAAAAATACGAAGTAGAAAAGAGACAGTAAGTGTAAAAATTCTGGGGGTGGAGAGAGGGCATGTAAAATGAAGAAGAAATCACTTAAAATAGAAGCTAAGGGAAGCCATAAAATAAAATGATTCTCAACAAAGCAGAATAATGCAATAATTACCTTTACAGGACTGAAGCTTGAAGGAAATAATATAAACATTCAAGACTGAAAAGCTGAAGGAGGTAGGAATTCTAAATTCAGAAACTTTATCTTTAAATCTGAACTAATTGGTTACAACATTTTAAAAACCTTTTATTATATTTTGGATGAATAATAATACTAGTACTCTTGATATACTGAACTTTTTTTGTGCCAGTGATTCCAAAGTGCTCTGAAAATATCTTGTGACAGATATTATTTCCTTTTAACAGATGGAGAAATTGAAGTGTGTGGAGCTAAAGTGACTTGTTCATTGTCACAATTAATCAGTGGTAACATTGGAAATGAAATTTAAAGATCTCTGCTATCCAGTGTTGGAACTATTTTCTGTCTCATGTTAAATGATTCATAATTAACATACCACAGGAATAAAGTAGATTTTTATGGAATAATTAAGAACCTCATGCCTCGGTTAAGATTCAGTTTCATGTTATCTCACTAGTGAGATCACTGAAAAATACCAGAATCCTTAAATACTTTCAGAGAAACTCAATTTGTTATTTAAATAAGGCCACTATAAATATAGCAAAAAGTTCAACAGCAATCAGCAAATTAGGGGATAAGGTTTAACTTTTCAAAACACTTTGGTCTGTTTGCTATTCTCCAATAATTTATTTAGCTGTCTTTTTAATGAGTTATTAGTGACTCCAATTAGTATTTTAAAAGCAATTGCTTCCAAAGTAAAAATAAACCCATGTACAGTTTATAACTTTTCAAGCTCAACACATCTTTTTTATAATGTCCAACTAAACATAAATACCATTACTGAATGCCTCACAGAGATAGTCTAGATTTCCTAAGTATTGATGGAATCTAAGGTTGATATTGGGAGAAGGGCCTGGCAATCCACTCCCAAGGCAATCCCGAAACAGTCAGCCATTGAAAACCCTATGAGGGTCGCTATGAGTTGGATTCTGACTCGATGGTACCTAACAACAACAAGGTTGATATATTTTAAAGTGAGGAATCCAATGAGTTTTTCAATTATCTACTGACAACAAATAGGTGATCACTTATGGATTACAAAAACTATTGATGCATAGTTAATTATCTATCTCTGACATACCAGAAAATGGTGATATTTAAAACTACCCTACCAAATAAACTGATACAATAAAAGTTAATATAAAACTATGTGTTTAGGTTGAATTTTCTAACCACAACAAATTAATAGTGACATGAATAACTGATCCCTTTCTCATTTGATATTTTTTCTTTCTCAGGCTTTTTATGGTCTCCAATTTTCTATAGTTGGTGAATATCTAATTATAATTGTCTTTTCTTTATTAAAGGTGTCACTTGGACAGGATCACATTCTGAAAGTATAAGAAGAGGAAGGGAAAGTCCACAGAAATCCTTGCCTATGCCACTCCACTGTATATTGGTCCAAATAATAATTATAACTTGAGATGCTGTGCAAGAAAGCTCTCACCAAACAGCAGTCCTTTCATTTCTAACTACCACGACACACTTAGTCTGTACCAATCATCCTACAGACAAAGTACTAGCTTACTCTTTTAGATATGATATATTTAGTGTCATTTCTATAGCAAAAATTCATGAGGGACCTCTTTCCCCTCATCTCAATTAAGTACAAACTTGAGGCATATCATGAAATTCTCTCCACAACCTGGATTTGATACAACTTGCCTTGAAAACAAAGGGAAAAAGGATAAGATGTCTATAAGGGAGAGCAAAATAGTACAACTTGACACTAGTTGTAGTGTCACTACACTACAATAGTACAACTTGACACCAGTTGTAGTGTCACTACACTACAGTAGTACAACTTGACACTTGTTGTTGTTAGGTGCTGTCGAGTCGGTATCCGACTCATAGCGACCCTCATAGGGTTTTCAATGGCTGACTATTTCAGGATTGCCTTGGGAGTGGATTGCCAGGTCCTTCTCCCATTTTTGCGGTGCTGGGAATTGAACTCGGGTCCTCAGAGACTGCAGCGCAGCGCTCTACCCACTGAGCCAAATCCCAGCCCAACTTGACACTAGTTGTACTATTTTGCTCTCCCTTATAGACATCTTGTCCTTTTTCCCTTTGTTTTCAAGGCAGTCAAGAATGGCCCTAGTCTTAAATGTTCCCTTAAATGTTACCCTCTCTGTGTAGCATCCTTTGATCGCCCCAGGCATATTTCCACCTTTCCAAATGGCCCCTGCCCAGCTTTCTCTTAATTATATAGAAACATTGTATCATTTTTATGGAAGATTTCATACACTAACTCTATATGGGTATTTTTGCGCAAATCTCAGTTTCTCATTCTGGAATGAGCTCTCCCATTGCATATTTGTATGATGTACATAGACAGGTGTTTCTGTGTGTGCTCAATATATATTTGTTAAATGAAAGAATAAGTACTGGAAGCAAACAATTATAGGGGAAATAAACCCAAAAGCAGCATATGTAATTGACATGAACTTACAGCTCAGATCAGGTGTTGAAAAAATTGTGGACTTCTCCAAAAAAAGATAATTCTAGAACATAATATATTAAACATAATATGACATAAATGTATTAAATAAATATATTAAAGGCAAGACATTTTGTCTATTTAGTTCACTGATGCATTCTAATGCCCAAAGGAATGTCAGGCATGCAGTAGGTATTTAGTAAATATTTGTCAGATGAACAAATAAATACTTCAGAAAACAGTTATTTTAAAACATGCTCTGGGCCCATAAGGCGTTTACATAGTGAAATACCTTACTAAAAAGAGGCAATTGAACTTCCTTGGAAAGGTAAGATGGTTTTAGGTTGTCATTGATGAAGAGAGCTATTTCTATATGTTGGCCTTATAAAAAGATTTAAGTAAAGTTCATCAGCAGATTTAGGCTTCCTTGGCTATTTCCCAGGTTTAACAGGGCTGAGGAAGTTACGAAGAGTGAAAAGTCCATTAGGAAATGACTGGTAATGCCAAAGCTGATAGTATCACTTTTGATCCACTCCTCACAGCTCTCAGATAAAGCAGCCCTGTAATCATAGGCTTAGCCTTCTTAAATATAGTACACAAAGTCATGACCAGAAAGAATAAACCAGAAGCCGAGGCTAAGGTGAATGTTAGTCCATCCTGATAGTTCTTGGGAAACTTTTCTAAACAAAAACTGCAAAGATCACATATCAGCCAACATCAGAGAAAACCTATAGCAATTCAGAAAGGAAAGATGAAAACTATAATCAAATTCTGCTACCTGAGTGGCACATTGCCTAATGCATGGATAACAAAACAGAAACCCCTAATCAAGAAGTCAGCATGTTGTTTAGGACAAGGGTAGATGAAATGTAGTGTCAACATGGTTACAAAGTCAAACCAAGCACAATATTGAGTTCTAACAATTTCTTCTGTTTCTTTCTGATTAGCAGACTTAGACAAAGTAGCATAGCAAGGTTCATGAACTCGTGTGTGTGTGTGTGTGTGTGTGTGTGTGTGTGTGTGTGACTACTTGTTATTCAAACTTCAGCTGAGATACATTCTCCATTAAACCTTCACTGCTTGCCACCTTCCTTTGGTCCTTGGGAATCCCATTCATGCTCACAATAAGAAAATCCCACAAAATAATTAAGATCTATTATTTTTCAGTCTCCTCCTTTGGACTGTACGTTCTCTAATGGCAGGGACATGTCTTACTTACCTCTGGATTCCATAGTACCTGTCATCTAGTGGGTGATTCATAAGTCACAGAGGGAATAACAAGCTTTTGAGCCAGAGAATGCAGGGTTGAAATCCTTGCTGTGTCTATGGGGCCTGTGGCTTGGTGCTATGGCTGGTATTCAGGGAATTCACCCCTCTTTCTTCTGTTTTTTTTTTTCTCAAGTGTTATCTTGGGCTCTGCCTGCTACAATCTATAAGCAATTTCCACATATCCCTGCCTTGTCTTAAATCCAGACCCAGGCTTTCATTTTTCTAGAACAGGAGTTGGCACAGGTTCCATTTTTACTCCCCTATATACTCCAGAAAGTAACTTATTTTCTCTTGGTCTCAGTGCCCTCACATATTAAATAATAATAATAAAACCTATACCTTGAATCCCCCACCTGTCTATTAGCTTGTCATGCTGTGGGGGCTTGTGTGTTGCTGTGGTGCTGAAAACTATGCCACAAGTACTTCAGATACCATTCATGGTGGACAAGTTTCAGCTGAGCTTCCAGACTAAGACAGACTAACGAGAAGGACCCAGCAGCTCACTTCTGAAACAATTAGCCACTGAAAATCCTACGAATAGGAGAGAAGCATTGCCAAATATAGAGCTAGAAAATGAGCCCCTCAAGCTGGAAGACATTCAAGCAACAACTGGGGAAGAGTTCCCTACTCAAAGTATAGTAGGCCTTAATGATGGGAACAGAGTAAAGCACAGTGGTACAACAATGGGCTCAAACATAAAAAGATTGTGTGCATAGCACAGAATTAGGGAGTGTTTTGTTCTGTTGTACATCGGGTCACAATGAGTCAGACCTGATTTGATGGCACATTAGAACAACAACATTTATTAAATTATTTCTACCTACACATATTCTGAATATGTCTTTAGGCTTATAGCTAAGGACTTGTAAGTAAAAACATAATATATATCAGTCTTTTCAGAAACATCCAAACAAAGTTCTATAGTGTTATCTTAAAATATGAGACAATTGTCACTTTACTAAATGCTTAAAAGCAAGCAGTCTCTCCCAAATGCTCACTTGCCTAGATCTTATAGCTTCACTAATTATTATTTTAATAATAAAAATTGGCAACTAATTCACCTGCTATATCCTCCTTCTGTTTAGAAAAGAAATATAATTATTCTGAGGAACTGAGATACCTTATTTGTTAAATCAGGACTTTTAAGAAAGTTACTATGTATTCATATAAGAAGTTTTTATATTGTTCATGTTTAAATTTCAAGTGGGTGAGAAATGAGGAGCTAAAATAATGGTTTTCTTCCTCTTAAAAATATATCTAGAAGCTGAAGAAAATTATTATATTAAGGACAACTTCCATCTGAATATCATAATAAGAGAACTTGTGAAATGTTCATTTCTCATTCACTGAATTTCTAGAAATGTGTGCTAAATTTAAACATTTAGTAATCATCACTCTGTGATACGTTTTAAAAACTATCCCACTGGTGGTTTGAGGCTGTGTTGCAAGCCAAACAGTAATTCAGCCTGCCATGGTGCTCTGGGGCTACTGGTCCCAGAATCCATCAGACATCCTTGGGCTGTTCTTGATTTTGAGGCACTTGAGCAGCACAGAGCCTCCCAAGGAGGGTCCTAGGGACTCATTGGCTCATAACCTCATCAGTCTTAATCAAGACCACAATGAGGAAGGTGTGAAGGACACAAGGCATGTTTTGTTCCTCTGCTCCCTTGTAAAAGTTATCTTCTGGTGAATATGGATAAAGGCCCTTGGGTGACTCTAACCCTATTTTTACCCAAAATTTCTAGAAGGAGGTACTTGAAATGAAAATTGAGGGAACTCTAGTTGAAAGCAGGAAATGAAGCAGTGATTGTATAGGAGAGTGGCCGTTTCTTAGGGCAGGCTTTACTATCTCTCTCGGCTCTTAATTCCCCCATGTGTCTATCAACTTGTCATGGTGTGGAGCCTTGTCTGTTGCTATGATTCTGAAAGCTATGTCATCAGTATTTCAGATACCAGTAGGGCCACCCATGGTGGACAGGTTTCAGCTGAGCTTCCAAACTAACACAGACTACAGAGAAGGACTTGGCAGCCCACTCCTGAAACAATTAGCCATTAAAACCCTGTGAATAGCAGATAAGCACTGTCAAATACAGTGCCAGAAAATGAGCCCCCCAGGCTGGAAGGCATTCAAGAAACGACTGATGACTTCGGAAGAGCTGCTTCCTCAAAGTAGAGTTGACCTTAATGATGAAAAATGGAGTAAAGGCCCCTGGGACCTCCAGTTGCTCATATGGCATGATTCAACATGGGAAGATACATAGTGGCTCCAATAATGGGCCCAAACATAAAAAGATTATGTGCATGATACAGTGTTGGGTAGGGTTTCATTCTGTTGTGCCTAGGTTTGGTATGAGTTGGACCCAGTGAGAGGACCTTACAACAACAATAAACCTTTAAGTGTCCACCATTTTAGGGATAGAAAATAGCAACCCATATTTTTTCCCCCAATTCTGATTTGCAGTAGCTTCTCAATTAAGGTGAAAGTGTCACTAGTGTTGGGACAATTTTATGGAAAATGTTATAAAATAAAAATAAAACTCTGATCAGGTTCAATTTCAAACAGAGATTCAAGTTACTGACTAGAAAACTACAATGGAGGGGAAAACAGGCTGAACAACACAGATGCTGGAAGAAATCCTTGAGTTAGAGAAATCAGAGGTCAATTTGGCTAATTTGAACAGATGTATCCACAGCTCTAGTTGCAAATTTTTTTGGATAGAGATTTTGCACCTATTTGGGTAGAAATTTAGCACAAAACCCAGGATGCTTTCCTAAGTTTTTTTTTTTTTTTTTTGGTTTTCTCTGTCTAAATACATACATTTAACATGTGAAAAAAAGCTTAAATTCTGTAGCAGCTTTTGTAAAAATAATGGAAACTTTTGTAAAAACAGCTTTAAACACCCTGTTTGCCAAGTCAAACAATGTGCCAGTTCTGTGAAAGCTGCCACAGGTTTTATGCTTGTCACTAATTGTGGAATCTGGACTGTTGTGACAGTCACCAGAGATTATTTGAATATAAAAATAATTGCAATTCTATCACCCACCTCTTAAAATGATAGTAAGGCTTCTGCCTTAGAAGCCTACCCAAAATGTGGACTGCATTATGCCACAGATCACTCTTACTGTCATGGTCCCCAGTCGTGGGTATTGTGTGCTGATCTACCCTCCTTTCTTGACCTATTGATTCTAGGAAACTCCTATCATTAGGGATGGAATTTAAAGTCCACAACCTTCTCCTCTATCTTTGTACTTTTTTGGGTAAGAGTATGTTAGGAAAGGTCATGAGTTAAAAACTAGGTTACCCACAGTGCAATTATTTTCTATAACTACTTTTTCAGATTCTTTCAATTCTTTGTTAAAAAAATGATATTGTGGAAGGCAGAAGAGTTTTCCTTATTTCTTAGACAATTCTAATAATGTAAACATATTTTTAGGGAAAGTTAATAAGAAGGACCATTGTTCTAAAGAAAGGAAGAATGGCTGGCTTTTGAAATTTGGTGGAGGTCTTAATACAAGTGAATGAATGAATGAAATAATCAAGGCAATATTTATCATTTGCTAAAGAATATTTAGAAGGACAGTTATGCTATATTCATTATTAGTTTACAACGTCCTGGAACTTAACACTGTATGGTGACAAAAGGTAACGTGTCATTTGACTTTTGTCATTTTACTGATTGGGAAAAATAAATAAACCAAAACCCTTAAATGATAGATCAAGGGCAGCAAGATGGGAGCAGCCTGACTCAGATTCAGACAGTAAGAGGATACATTGTTAGTAGGGAATTTTAATACAATAATAATGTCCCCCCAAAAGTTGGTCTATATTTAACTATCATCATACACTGGCAATTCTAAACAACAATAAAATATTGCTATCCCCAAAATCCTTTTTAGGTCTAAATACCAAACTTCTGCTGTAGTTACAGTTGAATTTTAATAATATAGATGTAAAATTTAAATTGTTGTTAGGTGCCGTCGAGTCGTGTCCAATTCATAGCGACCCTCATAGGTTTTTCAATGGCAGATTGTTTCGGGATTGCCTTGGGAGTGGGTTGCCACATCCTTCTCCCATTTTTGCGGTGCTGAGAATTGAACTCGGGACCTCAGAGACTGCAGCGCAGTGCTCTAGCAACTGAGCTAAATCCCAGCCAAAATTTAAATTAGCACATTTTCATTATTTATTCTTTTATAAACAAGATATCCTATGTGGATGTTAATACAGAAAACTCAATGTTATATGGTTAGGCCAGACAAAAGGGAAACAGCTTCATGTGATCATTTCAAAATCAAGTTCCAAGCTGGGCATGGTGGTGCACATTTGTCATCCCAGTGACTCAGGAGGCTGAGACAGGATGATCACAAATTTGAGGCTGGAGGAAGCCTTTGCAATTTAGTGAGACCTTATCTAAAAAAAAAAAAAAAAAAAAAAAAAAAAAAAAAAAAAAAAAAAAAAAAAAAAAAAAAAAAGGGGCTGGGGTCCAGCTCAGCAGTAGAGCACTTGCCTAGCATGTATGAGATCCTGGGTTCAACACCCAGGACTGCAAAAACTATAACAACAAAACAAACAACAAAAATATGAAGTTCCAAAGTAAATTTGTAACTACTCCAAATTGTTCCAGCTGGCTTCAAGTACAGTTTGTATATTGAACTACTGTCCTATGACATAATCTTGTATTTATTTATTTATTTACTTATGTTTGTGGTGCTGTAGGTTGAACCCAGGGCTTTGCATATGCTAGACAAGCACTCACCACTGAGCTACATCTTCAGCCAGAGTCTTGTGTTTAAACAGCAGATTCAAAATAATCAATGATAGCAGAGCAAGATAAACAAGAAGAAATGGAATTTGAGTTACTTCAGTCTCTCTGGATAGCCATTTAGAACTTCTATTTGTGTACAAAATTTAAAAATTTATAATTCTTTTTTCTAAAAATGCATCAATATAAATAAAAAGGATTAATTATATTTTTCTTTATCTAGTGGTAAAATATTTATCTTATTACATATTATTTTTATTATTATAAGTTTTGCTGACATAAGTTTAATAAAAGAAATGACCGACATTATGAGTTAAAGCTTCAATATACACCTTTCCCACCCCCTAAGATACCATCATTATCATTATCATTATTAGTTTCATTCTATGATTGTTGATGAAAATAATTTTGTTGTATAGAATGGTAGGTGTTTTACACCTGCTTCAGGTGTGAAATATGCTTGGTATGCCACTGACATGCCTAGGAGCTTTGTACATTTCACTGATGCAGTAATTTCTTTCTTACATAGTGTGGCTATGATGGAAATGCACAATACAGATGACTGGAAGAACTGCTGATCTCTGCAAGTTGCCATCAGCTCAAAAGAAGCCAAGATAAGAATGCCTAGAATTTGAGGGCAATGCTTATTTGTGTGGGTCTTAAACACTCCTCACTGGGGAACAGAAAGAACTAATTTGACCTACCATAGGGAATATTTCATTTTGGAGATTCCAGTTATGTGTTTGATTAGCTTTCCTACTGCTTTTCCCTCTTCTCATTCATGTAATTTTCTGTCTCTTCTGTATTAAAAGAAAGTTAAAAAGGATCTGAGTCTATAAAGATGGCAAAATCCGATTCTTCTGAAGGTTTTAGTTTTTAAACTGATGATGTACCTCCTAAAAAATATCAGTAATGGGATTCCTCTGACCATGCTCATCTTGTTTTCACTCAGCTAGAGGATCAGCGGGTAAAATAGTTGTGAAGACATAAAAATGTCATACCTGGAGAAATACTTAGTATGACCCAAGCTTTTCTCTTATCAGTTGTGAGAGGTGACAGGGAAAGGTATTCTCTAAATGACACTGTATGTGTGAGCAATATCTAGGCAACCTGGTTGCATAAACTCATGGCCTTCTCCTTAGCAGACTGCACATTACTTACAAAGTAAAAGGCTTTATTTTTCTTTCCATTCAGTTTTAAGTATGCTTCCATTTTTTTCTATACAACGCCAAATTCTATACAAACTAAACTATAAAATTTCCTAAGAATTGGACACAGGCTGGAACTATGGATTCAATCACACAGGGCAATGCAGATAACATATAAAATCTTTTTTGTTCCAGGTTTATATATAGCATTACTCAAATTCACAACTATTATATTGTTAAGATGAATTCTACTCTCCTTAATTTGGAATTCCTAATATGAATTTTATTTTAACACTTAAAAGTTTAATACTAAAGAAAGAGATATGGTGCTAATAATAATTATGAAAGTTAAATGACTTTTGGGAGCTTAAATAAAAGGAGATAATTTACTTTGGAAATGTATTAGAACAAGGAACAAGGTGTCAGCATGCATGAGTTTCTTTGCTAGAGCCATTAACCATTTCAGTTTGCTTTCATAAAAATTACTTAATATTTATATCTGTTTCTCATATGGAAAAATGAGGTACATACCTAAAATATAAACTTTCTTTGATGTTTTTATGGACAACTGACCAAGACAAATTATTGAAAAACAGATAATTTTGGACAAATTATCTATCTATCTATCTGTCTATCCATCTACCTATCCTTCTATATTCCCCCGAGACTCCTAAAATTTTGCAAATAAACAGCCGTATTACAAAAAAATTTAGTGACAAAATTTGTATTATGATATAGTGTACATAATCTATTACCTAATAAAGTATTTCAACCAGTTCACATATATTAGGAGATTGTGAAAATATTTAATATATTTTTCAAAATAATTTAAGTAGGAAGATTAAAAAATGGTATACACTAAGGTTTCATAATATTTTTCCTTTGCAAAGATCAAAATTTAATTGCTTTGTAAAGGCATATATATCAAATCATGGCTTAAATCATGTTAGAATGATAATAAAATCTAGTTATTCATTTTTATATTATAAGGCATTTCCTTAAAAATATTCCCCAAATTATGTTGTTGTTGTTCTTGTTAGGTACCATGGAGTCAGTATCCAACTCATAGTGACCCTATGTACAACAGGCGAAACAGTATTGTTACTACTTCTCTGCTATTCATAAGATTTTCAGTGACAGATTGTTTTTTGGGAGTGGGCTGCCGGGTCCTTCTCCCAAACCTACAGCACCTGGTGTTCACAGGCAGTCTCCCATCCAAGCAGGCCCGACCCTGCTTAGCTTCCAAGACCTGATGGGATCAGACACGACAGTGGTATGGCTGCAGGCCCCAAATTATACATAGTTTTGTATATTAAATATCAATATTTTAAGAAAATTAAACATTAGGTCTTTGGAAAGTTGTCAAAAGGAGATGATAATTGGTATATTTCAGTTATATTTGAAGGTAACAAACATAAACATATTCTTGCTAGACATTCTAAAACAGGAAACAGCAATAGTTTTTCAGTGATATTAAAGTTTATATAAAAACTTCTGAATTCTGAAAAGAATAGCAACATGTGCTTGCATTTGCCAACACAAAGGATGAAGATCAAAGGCTAACCAAAGTTATTAGTATGTATTTCAAAAAATCTTTTGAATTTGCTAGGTGTTCTTGCAATACTTTAGCTAAAAGGGCAACTTTTCTGCTATTTGTGGACAAGTAACCCATCTTCATACAAGGGGTGAAGGGAAAGAGAGGAGTGCAGGGGAATAAAAAGGGAGAGGCATCACTATTGTCAAGTTTGGTTCACTGAGTCACAGAATTCTTGTCATGGAGTGAGTGAAAGTTTACCGGTCTACAGGAACAAGTTGTGCTCATCATAGAGGATTAATAGGTGAATAATGTTGTTGTTGATGTTAGGTGCCGTCGAGTCAGTATCCGACTCATAGCGACCCTTTGTACAACAGGGGAAACACTATTGTCAGTGCTTCTCTGCTGTACATAGGGTTTTCAAAGGCAGATTGATTTTTGGGAGGGGGTTTCCAGGTCCTTCTCCCAAGCCTACAGCTTCTGGTGTTCCCAGGTGGTCTCCCAGGTCTCCCATCCAGATACAAACCAGGCCTGACCCTGCTTAGCTTCCGAGATCTGATGGGATCGGATGCCACAGGGCTATGGCTGCAGGCAGGTGAATAATAAGAAATGCATAAGAGGCCAGGCACTGTGGTGCATACCTCTAATCCCAGTAACTTTGGAGGCTGAGGCAGAAGGACTGTGAGTTTGAAGAGGCAGCCTTCGCAACTTACCAAAGCCTGACTCAAAGTAAAAAATAAAAAAGGGGCTGGAGGTGCAGCTCAGTGAAAGGGCACTTGCCTGGCATGAAAGAGGCCCTGGGTTCAACCCAGTACTGGAAAAAAAAAAAAAAAAAAAAAAAAAAAAAAAAAAAAAAAAAAAAAAAAAAAAAAAAAAAAAAAAAAAAAAAAAGAAAGAAAGAAAGAAAGAAAGAAAGAAAGAATAGGAAATACAGCTTGGTGAGACCTAATACTGAATTGTTGAGTTTTTCTGACTATCTTTATCACTAACCATTTTGCACAGCTACTCCATTAAGAGCCACTGTCTTTGGGATTTGAGATTTCTATTTCTTACTAAATTCCTAGCAAGTTAAGAAAAGAATTTACAGATAGAAAGAAAGGGGTGTAAGTTCTACATAGATATGAATAGTAACAGTTCATACAGTATTTTATTTCTTGCATCACAGGCCTCAACTCTGTGTCAGAAAGACATTTAATAATGTTGATTGATTAGTTGGAAATGAATGAGTATGAAAATCTGAAATACTCCCAAACCCCCTAATAGACTCTAATAGACTATATATATATGTGTATATATATATATATCCCACAGATCCAAATTATTTACTTACCTAACAAACTTTGCTGATCAACTGTTACACAAGGTGGTGTTCTTCAAACTATGGTCGATATACAATGTCACCAAAAGCATTATGAAATATGGAACACACTTGTGGGGCTATATGCTTCAAGCACTTCTCAGGGAAGGGAGTGATTTTCTCTAGCAGAAGTAATCAAGATAAATTTCAAGAAAGAAAAGGGACATATAAAAAGGTATTTAGCTTAATATATGCCAAAATTATAAGGATTTCAAAGAGATGGCCAAATAAAATAAAACATAATGAGAACACATTAAGAACAAATTATACTGATTACACCCAATAGGTTTTCATGAGGAAAGTCTAATATAAAACAGGTCTTGATTCTATCCCCCTAAAATGATCATTAAAAGAAGCTGGCCTCCTTTTCTATTGTAATTATTAGAATACTTTGCAAACTTTGTAATATGAATGACATTTGGAAGCCATAACTCCGAAAACTGTACTCACAGAATGCATTTGTAACTGTAAGGCATAAAAGGTGATTATTCATTTTATCTTATTAGACGCTCCCCTGGCCTCCCTAGCAGCACTCATCTGGCCCCCACTTCATGATTGGAGTCATGCAGATTGGAGTTGACTCTCAATTATATCAAGTCTTTTCCCAAAGATGACAGTCCAAATACAGTAGAGATAAAATACATCAAGGTTTAAAATAGGCCCGTTCAGCCCCAGTGCCGCTTCATCATGAAATGATATAATTCACTGATGCCTCTGCCTAGTCTAACATATGTTCTATTCACAGCCCGCATCACTCTTCATTTGTAATTATTTCCCTTTTTTTTCCTTACCCCATCTTGTAATACTTTGCTTGGCTGAAGACAAAACTGAGAGGCAAAGAGTATTATCGTATGATGACCTGTTCCAGGGTGTTAAACCTCTGTCAAGGTTTGATTTTTACATGGGGTATCAATGACAGTACATCAATTCAGGCATCATGTCCTGAATTAGACTATATTAATTATCACTTGAGTGCAATATGCATGAAAATGCTGTTTCATTGACTAAAAGGATCTGACTGAATAAAAATCCATTTCTCATCTGGTTGCTTATGGATAAAGACATTTTTTTCTCTTTCCCTTGGATTGTTTTTTATTAAATATGATTTTTATATGATTGTATGAATAAATTGTCTTACCCAACAATAGAACTGGATAGTTTTAAACAAAGAAAATTTAATGGGTTGTCTCCTCTTGGCATGTCTCTAACAAAGTATTTACAGTTAATGGTTTAGGCAGATAATTTATAACAATACTGGCAAAAAACAAAATTCTTATTTTCAGCTTTCACGAGAAAAAGATATTTTCAAATTGTTGCCTTCTTCATTTAAAGGTACTGAAAGTTGTAAGTTACAACCATTTACACAAGATGGGACAACAAAAAACTCTATCTATTAGGTAACCAATACATTTAAAAGTAAAACTAATATTATTCTTATTTTTGAAAAGAAAATATTTGCATGAAGCATTTCAGTACTGGACAAAATTAAAATTTCTCATAAGTTCAACTAACAAACAACTTGATAGACACATATTTGCTAGGGAGACAACTAGATAACAAAAAGAACTAAAAATGGAAGCCTAACTTTTACCACATAACATAGTTAGGTGCTTACAGTTTTGAACTGATTTTAACATAAACATAATTTTTGGCTTAAAATAGGAATTTTCTAAATGTCTTAAAGGGTTTTCAATAATCTCTCAAAACCAACAAATAATTCTATATTTAAAATATGAATTTAAGAACCTTAAGCCCAGATTTCACTGAAAAAGAAAATAGAAAATAGAAGATATATTACTATGTTTAGTCAATATAATCAGTTCAAATATTAGAAAAATTTTAATTGCAATGAAAAAGAAACAAACCAACTACTCTCTTAAAAATTAGACAAACACACTGAGATTTTTCTTGCTCTAATGTTGGTGTTTTAGTAAATATGATTCTAGAATTTCATCCAAGACAGGCTTTTCACTAAAAATTTTACAAAAGGTCATGTTTATATTTTGGAGGTTATTGTTAGGTGCAGTCTGATTCATATTGACTCTTATAAGGTTTTCAATGGCTGATTGTTTCAGGATTGCTTCAGAAGTGGAATGCCAAGTCCTGCTCCCATTTTTGCAGTGCTGGGGATCGAACTTGGGTCCTCAGAGAGTGCAGTGTGGCACTCTATCAACTGAGCTAAACCCCAGCCCATATTTTGGAGGGGGAATTTTAACATTGGAAATATGTATTTGCTATGTTGTCCTAAAAAAGTTGTCCTAAAAAGTGGAGTGTTCATACTTAAGTTGACAACTAAAGAAGTGATCAGAACTAAAACAACTTGTCCCCATTATCCTTTCTACTGTATTTCACAATTCCAACATTGTTAGTAAAAGTATCATGCAGATCCTATGAAAAAGAGGGAAAAACTGTGGGGATTTGTTTATGGTGAGGATCCCTGGCATCCCTATCCAACTTGTTCCTAATAAAGTGGGACAGAAGTTCCCAAGGTATACTGAATCACCCAGACACCACAGTGAAGCCTGGCCACATAAAGACTTGTTACACAAGTAGTAGCCCTACAGTATCATGAATTTACAAAGCAATTGATTTCTTACCACATTCTTTGTAATCACTGCAGACTACACTCAAAGTGAGATCATGCCCAGAAGAAGGCCCAAATAATGCACATCTGTTTAGCCTAGAAGATATTCAATAAAAGTTACCTTTGCTTCAAGTTATGGATTGCTAAATTTACATAGTAATTTATACCATGGGAAGAAATCTCAATATATTATAGGGCATATACTTGGTGTAGCAGGAGGACTAGTGTGCTAGAAATGATAAACATTATGATAGATTCCTGGCTCTGCTACTTACTTACTAATTACATGAAACAAAACCAAGTTACTTCTCTGAAATAGAAAAAATAATGCCTGACTCCCTGTAGCTTGAGCATGCCGTAGGGACTGTTGAAAGTTAAGGTGTTGTGATGATAAGATGTTACATAATGGCTGGGTAGTGCTACTCCTGCATTTAGCCTGGTAAGAGAGGGGCGACTATAGGTGTGCATGGCTCATGTTATCATGGAGGCAACAATGGCAGATGTTGATCTGGTCAACAAAGGTTTCTCATTAGTGTTTGTAGATTTGAAGACTCGCTGAACTACATTGAACTGTATTGTTATTATTTCCCATTCACCATCATTTCACAGTCTCAACCTTTAAATGCTTTCCCCTTTTGCCCACTCTTTGCTTTCTGGTTGTTCAGAACATGGCTAAAGTGAGCCATTGGAGGACTTCTCTGACAACATTCAATGCATAACCTACACAATTTGCCTTGCAGGAAAAGAAATTTTCAATTTGAAAATGAATATATTTGAATATTAAATTAACTACTTAAAAAATAAAAACATTTCAGAACTGAAAATACTACACCCACTCTTTGTCATCAAATTCTGAGTTCACAATTCTATAATTACCCAAAGACATGAGATGGCCAGAAGCCCTTAACAGTAGGAAAAAGAAAAATACATTTGTTATTCTGAAATTGATAATGTAATTTCCTTTATCCTCAAAACCCAAAACTTCATGCACTAAGGAATAATGACTAAATTGCCTGTTAATACTCTATGCCATGAACAAATTTTATAAAGAAAACTTAAAATAATATGCCTTGACTTTTTATTCATTCAATAAATTCCAAGTTAAATTTATGGAAACAGAAGATATAGCAATTATTATTGGTTTAAGATTGAAATATATTTTATGTAGCCTGGCGCAGTAGTGCATGCCTATAATCCCAGCGACTTGGGAGGCAGAGGCAGGAGGATTGCAAGTTCAAGACCAGAGGCAGTCTGTGTAATTTAGTGAGATCCTGTCTCCAAAAAATGAAAAAAATGGACTGGGTGTGCACCTCAGTTGTCCAGCACTTGCAAAGCATGCAAGTGTGAGGCTGTGGGTTCAACTCCCAGTACAGAAAAAAAAAATACACACACACACACACACACACACACACACACACACACACACACACAATGTTTAATAATAGAAAAGTAGAATTTAAGTTTTTGCATCACTATTATTTTACTTTGTCACCAAAATTTTCTTTACTCATTTGTATTGACAAAGGATGTATCTTTCCTGATTTGTGTATATAAGCCAAAAGCCTTAGAGTTTTAAAACAAATCTCTCTCTCTCTGTCTCACTCATTCTCTCTCATACACATACACACTCCTTTCTTTAGTGCTATAATAAAAAAATCTCATTGCCTGCTAGTGAAAGTGTCCCATCATATGAATATGATACCATCAGAATGCAGTGTTTCACAGCCACCACAATGTAGGATTGACATATGACATTTATAAAATGTCAGAACCCCTCCTCCAATTTTTACAGCCTATTCCCCAGAAGGCTTTCACAATGTAACATGAACTAAAGGCAACTGTGTGCTCATTAGCTGTGCCACTTCTGTACATTTTGTCGATTGACAATGAACCACTGAGATATCAAAGTGCAGGTGTAAAAAATAATAAGACAACTGCTTGTGTAACAAAATCTCACTAACTGAGAATGTGTAATAAATATGCAAGGAGGCAGTTTTTTATCCATTGAAAATGTGGCATAGTACATCAAACATAAAACCCAAGAAAGGGTTTTGACATGCCTAACTCAATTAAAATTCGTTCTCATGACTATCAATGGTGAGATTCAGCAACTTATTTGTGAATGTAAAAGGTAATTATGCAAGTACCAAATAGAAGAATCTGAAGATATCAAGAGATTCAGAGAGTGACTGAAACAGAGGTAACATCTATCTCAGCAATCACTCTAATTTTTAATAAGTGATAGAAAACTTGTCATAATGGAAATTATTATATTTAAAGTTGCTTAGCTATCTCCGGACTATTGGGAGAATATGTATATTACTCTCTCTCCAAAAACCATACTCCACCTCTCCAAAGGCCTAAAGATCTTAATGCTTTAAAATATTCCCAAAGGGAATTCTAAAATAATGAATAAATCAAAATAGTGATAAATACTTGAATAATATATGTATAGTAGCTATATGGTTCATGACTGAGTTTTATGTATTTTGACTTATATTTAGAGTTAAAAAGAGGCAGTGTGATAAATTTGAGAGTTTATTTTCTAGGAAATTAATGACATCAGTAATGCCCCAAAATAAAACCTATATTTGCATTTTCTTTTGGAGTTGTACAGATCACTAAGTATAACATAAAAGTACAATCATTATAACATATTATTTTGAACTCAGAAGATGGTAAATACATTGGAAAAGAAGCTTCGTTGTGCATGCCTTTATCATTTAAAAATTGACAAAACGATTTAGTGTAATGAACTGAGCAACCAGAAACATACCAAAAAGTTGTAGAAGTAGCACTCATGTTTTCTTCACATGGAGGATATGTTCCATTAGAACTTTTGATGAATATGAAATACTTTATTTTCACAAGATGCTAGGAATCCTGATCAGATAGATACCTATTTGACACACATATATGTATACAGACACACACATAAATATGTGTATATAGGTAAAAAACATGTCAGCAGAAGGGGGATTGTTTGTGGGGAAGAAAGGGACCAGCAGGAGTGGAGAGCAGGCACATGAGGAGTAATGTGATGGTGAACATGAGCAATGTGCAATAATATGCATGTATAGAAATGTTATAATAAAACCCATTATTTGTAGACCAATTAAAAAGAATTACTAAAAAGAGGATAAAAGTTCTATCATTGTACTCACTAAGCCCTCAGTTAAACTTGGTAAAGTTACTTACACAAACTTTCTTCTTCCTCCTCCTCCTCCTCTTCTTCTTCTTCTTCTTCTTCTTCTTCTTCTTCTTCTTCTGTTACTTACACAAACTTTTTTCCTCTCCTCCTCCTCCTCCTCCTCCTCCTCCTCCTCCTCCTCCTTCTTCTTCTTCTTCTTCTTCTTCTTCTTCTTCTTCTTCTTCGAGTTACTAAGGGTTGAATCCAGGGCCTTGCGCTTGCATGCCCTGCAAGTGCTGGACCACTGAGGTGCACCCCCAGCCCCCTCCTTTTTTTTCTTTACTTTTTGAGACAGGGTCTCACTAAGTTACGCAGGCTCCCTCTGGTCTCGAACTTGTGATCCTCCTGGCTCCGCCTCCCAAGCCGCTGGGATTACAGGCATGAGCCACCACGCCCAGCTACTATTTTCTTCTTAATAGTCTTTAATAGATTATTTGGAGAAAATATGGAGACATTAAAGGGAGAGATGTGGGGACATTAATTGTGCATGTTGTAGCCATCAATTCTTTCCACAATTTCTTCATATGATTGACTGCTTTAAAAAGCACAGTAGAAAGAGAAAATTGGAATAGAGTTTTCAAAACTTTTGTATGCATCCAAATTGTCCTTAGAGCTGATTACAGAGAAGCCTGGGCGTCACTCCCAGGCATTCTGAATTAGGTACATCATGGGGGGTGGCATGGGTTTATGTAGCCATTCTTCTGAAAGTGATTGTGACAAATATAAATACTCACTACACATTCCGTTATGACACAAAGAATTTAATATGACATATTGTTATATTTTCTCAACTAGAATTTCTTCAAATTTCCAGAGTCTACATTCTCTTATTTAACTGATAGCTATAGGCCAAGTCTTCCTTCTTTCATAAAATATAAGGTAGGTGTGGGCGGTTATGGATGTTGAAAGGGAATTATTAAAAATACTCCATTAAAAATATTATGTACCTCTTTCCTGTGCCAGTGTACAGCCATCTCCTTACTCTTCTTTTTGTAGTCTTGGTTCCCTGTGAAAGTACCCCAACTAAGCCTTTCTCACTCTTTCACGTGATGCTCCTTCAACTGTTATGGTTTTATAACTCAAATTTCAGAGAGTTGTTTACCCTGTCACTGTGCCTAAAAGCCTGGGGATATTACGTCCTGTGGAATGTAGGCCTACTCTGCCTTGATTCCACTCTATCTTTCCAGTTTTATTTTCTTTTATTTCAGCAAAATGGTTTGTACTCTTACTGAGTGCCAGATTTTTAAACCTTCTCATCTTTGTTCACAACATTTCTCCTATGCTAACTTTCATTCATATAAATCTTCACACATCTGGATAAAGTTTCATCCTCCAAATTACAGTTCAAAGTCTACAGACATATTCAGGTGTTACTTACGGGAAAAGGAAGTTAAATTCAACAAATATTTACCAAAGGTCTCTGCTAAGAGCAAGATACTCTGAACTTTGGTACTGCAAGGGCAGTCACTCCATGATCTCTCACAACCCAACACAGCTTTATAGCTATTACATCTGGAAATTATTTTCTAATCTAAAATGAATTTCAATTAGAAGTTGTGGGAGAGGGAATGATTATATTCAACCTCTTCTGTCAGTGTGATCTGAATCCAGTATTGGTTTTAGGGGTCAAGTAGCCACTGAATACAAATCACACTTGTGTTTTAAGATGGGATTGTTTATTATTTGATTATCCAGTCAGCAAATACCAGAGTATCTCCATTCTCTCATTCATTCATTCATCCTACAAATATCTGAGTGCTGGATTTTGCAGTGTCTCTTCCCATTTAGCCTGAGATCTATTCTGGTGCTCAAGCTTAAGAAGTCTTTCAGCCACTCTCCTTTTGGTGGGATGAGATTGAATGATAATCTTTTCTGTTGAGGCCCTTTTCCTATCCCCACAGGAAGAATTCTTTATCATAGACTATAGCATGGAAAATGGATTTAAAGACAACATATATCACAATGCCAAATTTCCAACTAGAAACCTGAAAGTAGCTACTTCTATTCCCAGCCACAACTCAGTGCTCCCTCTATTCACTCTGTTCTGGTCATGTTCTGGTGTTATTCATACTCATTTCTCTCTTACACACTGTACTGTATCCTCTTTAATTGTATAAACAATGATATTTTCTTTCATAGCATCCTTGGCAAATAGCATAGTACTCTGCACCAAAGTATTCATTAATTACTAATTAATTTCTTGTAAAATTCAGCAACTTTGGAAGTGGAGGCAGAGGGATTGTGAGTTCAAGGCCAGAGGCAGCCTGTGCAACTTAGTGAGATCCTGTCTCAAAATAAAAATAAATGAATAACAAATGGGCTGGGGGTACAGCCTAGTGGTAGAACACTTGGAAAGTGTGCGAGGCTCTTGGTTCAACCCCCAAGTACTGAAAAAAATCCTAAAAAATTTAATTGAAAATATGATGCTAAGTATGGTTGTTGTGGTGATGATAATGTGGGGCATAAAGAGCATAAGGTATAGCTCTGCTCCCAAGGGATTTTCATCTTAGTAGAGGAGAAAAACTGTATTCTCTAGTCACAGTAATACAAAGTATGAAGTGATAAGGGTCAGAGAAGTGATAAAAAGGAGGTACAATGAGAGTTCAGAGGAGGGAGAGATTACTTTCAGCTATTAAATGTACAGTGTTCTGTTCAAGGCAGGAAGGATTAGGAAAAAAATGACAGTAATTACTGCAATAAGATATACAAACTCACTGAATGTTGAAAATGACAAACACAGTTTCTGTTTAAAAACTCAAAGATTTACCTGTTAAATCCAAAATAAAGGGTCCACTCAATACTGGTAATACTGTTAGGGAACAAGTGAAATCCATGATTGCGAGAGAGTTTAGGAAAAGCTTTATGGTAACAGAACTAGGCCATCAACAATAAACCAGATTGACTTAGACTGAAAAGAGAGATTATAGGCAAAGTATTCAATACCAATAATGTTCCAAAAAGGAAGGTGAGAAAAGGAGATGCTATGCAGTTGCTGCTCTGTGTAAAAACTGGCCACCTGGGCCTTGTGATATGGCTCCCTGATTCCCTCCAAAGAACCTTAAAGAAGGAGAGTGGAAGAGGCCTCATATGGTATAAATAGCAGAAAGGGGCTGAGTTGTTCTGCTGGTGGATAAATGTCCCTGGATACCTTTAGGCTTCTGTTTAACTGGGGCATGATGGTGTGTATTCTGCTCTCTTCATCTCATTACCTCATGTGAATCTGTTGGAGCCATCTTTCCACATTTAACTAACTTTTGACTTCCGAATCCTGTGTCAGATAATTGATGTATTGTGCTAAACATTCATGAAATTGGATATAAGAACTTTCAATGAAATATCACACATGCTATGAAGTAACTGTGGGAAAGAAAATTGATTGTGTATATTAAGCTAATGTTCATCAAGAAAAATTCCTGGTATTCCTATTCCATGTTTCAGAAAAATAGATAAAATATATTTTTTTGTTGGTGATGAAATGTACCTGAAAAATCACACTTTTCTTATTACAGTTCCCAAGGTGATGAATTTTCAGAATGTTCTTCTTACTGAAATCAAGTCAAGTACTTCTCAACTTATCTTTGGCCTCTATTTTGAATGGCTTCAAGATGTAGGTTAAGTGTTTTAATTCTCAGTTTTATATTTTGTCATTGAGATACTTGCAAAAGCCAGAGTTTTATTAATGAGTTTAATACTTTTGTTTATAAATATGTGTCCTTGTTAATAGGTAGATTTTTAAGAAGAATAAAACTTTACTCTTAATAACAGCATGCCATTATATTTTATTTTGAATGGACATACAATTATAAAACTAATGTGGTGGGAAAAAACAGTAGAACAGGGTCGACTATTTAGCACACCACAATAAATTATAGGAAAATAAAATTACTACAGAAGCAATTTAATCTACAAGTTGTAAGTGTTAACAAGGGTAGAATTATCCCCAAGAATGATGTACTAAAATTATATCTGACAAATTATTGAATGAGCAGCACATGTGAAACCTATTCTAGAATTCTGTTGTAACAATCTGGATTTTCAAAATCCATTATATATAATGTATAATGAAAGCCTGTAGGTTCATTTTAGAAAGCTTCTTGTCATTTGCTTATCTCATCAGAAAAATCAGACAACCATAAGGTTTTCATAATGGGTTCCTTAATTGCACTTAATATAACTAATATACATGGAAGACATATAATATCCATGTATTTATAACCAAGATATCATGAAAATGTAGCGGTATTGAAAATATGCGGGGTGTATTTTTGTTTTGTGAAATTGTAGAAAATTTGTAAATAGCAAGGGTGACCTCCAGTGTGCAATAGGTTTATGCCATTGCAGTTTTTCAGTCACAGAAACTGTATTGACCTACTCCACTTCCCTAAGAGTGCTAACAATAAGTGCAAAAGGAATTTCTATGTCAAAGTGAGTTTATAAGTTCAAAGCAATTACTTTTGTTTTTGCTTAGGGTTTTTTGTTGTTATTTTGTGTTTTGTTTTGTTTTAAAGCTTATAATATTGCTTGGATCCTGAAAACACAAAAAGCCATAGGAAAAGAAACTGTGACTAATAAAAGTTAGAAAACTGTTTTTCTTGTATAGGATATAGTTAGAACTTATATTCATTAAAGCTTTGAATAATAAGCTGAATTTACATTTTTTGAAATTAAAATTCAAAAGGGACATTTAAAAATGTCTTATACTGCC
Organism: Pedetes capensis; assembly: GCA_007922755.1. NCBI lineage: Eukaryota > Metazoa > Chordata > Mammalia > Rodentia > Pedetidae > Pedetes > Pedetes capensis. The sequence goes on along the minus strand of VMDO01004468.1, from coordinate 17,096 downwards.
ACACAAAGGTAAAATAAGCTGACATAGTTTCTGTACACAGTTACTGACACACCAAATAGCAAACTAACAATACCCCAAACTGAACTTAAGAAGCTTTTCAGAAAGTGCCCCAAACCAAAAGCTTTTCACTATAGTTAAAATTTCTTTTTGTAAAGAACTAATGGCTTGCCACATTGTACAATATAATTTCTATTTGTCTCTAATTGCAACACAATAAAAACCATTCACACTGAAAAGAAAAAGCATGATGCTTTCCTTGTAAGCCAGTCCAACACCACTTACTTTGTCTTTTTACACTAGATAACACAAATCATCTCATACTAGCAGGGAATTTTCCTTTCCTTTGCAGATTTTATTTTTATTTCTTTAGTTGACAAACAACTAAACTTTCAGTGGAATGAGGTTTCTTTCTAAAAGATTTCATCAGCAAAAACTTGTAGCTCTGCCTTAGCTAATCAGACCGCACAAAATGTCTAATAAGATGGGTACCCACCAGCATTCCTGCCCTTGAGAGTCAGCATCTCCTCCATTAGGCATATCTACTTTCAGAGGTCGATGCTTTGGACATTAAAAATTTGCTCCAGCTTGACTTTTAGTATAAAAGGTATAAGGCTTAGTATGATTTGCTTTTTATGAATATTCATAACAATCAGTGTGGACTTAAGTTCCTTGACAAGAAAAGTGTAAATAACTGCAGGTGATCTAACTTGTTTATATAGTTTATAATGTACATGATGTGTGGATGTATGCATAAAATGTTTATTACTAATATAATTAATGCAGTGTTTAAAATTCACATTAGTGATAATTTGTTCTAATTTTAATAAATTATAAATTATGAAATTCCCAAGTACAGTATAATCTAAGAAATTATAATTACTCTTTTGGACTTACTATGATCTATCATGTCAAGAATCTGTGTGCTATCTGCTAAGAAATGCCTGAACGGGCCCTGACATGATGGGGCCTAATGGCTCCAAAGGAGCCATTATTGTCTATTGTGTCAATATTTTGTGTGCTAAAGAGGATCCACAGATGACTTCTAAACCAGGCCTTTGCATATCAGACAGTAACGATGACTCGATTTGTTCTGTCAATAATATGGTATGAAAGTCATTCCCTTGAATTTACACAATTACAGTTGTAGGCATGTTTTATCAATGATCTGCTTAAAACACTCTTTTGAGTAATCTCAGAAGAAAACATCATTCAAATCTCACTACAAAGTTTTTACTCTAAAAATTATTTTTGAATGCCATTTTAAATACAATAAGTTAACACCATAAAAAGATTTAGAGTAAAAATGAAATTCACCTGCTCAAATTATTTTCACAAACTCCTCTTTAAGTCAAATTAGATTCTCTAGGGTCCCCCCAAAACATTTTAGATAACTTTATAAATAAATAAGATGTCTTTTACTTTCTTTCCTGAGGATATGAATGAAAATTATCAAGGCAGTTTTGACCTTAGTTCATACCAGTACATGCAGATACTACAAGGAGGTCAACACTGAAAATATGTAAGTACCCATTAAGAGATACATTTTCTAGCTAAAAGGAAAATCAAGGACAAGTATCATATTTTATGTTTATTTCAAAGATATTACAATAAGTGATGATTTTACATTTGTAACAAATGATTTGTTAGGATGCATTATGAATCTACATTGAGATATCAATTTTGGAATGCTGATTATATCTTCAGATACTAACAATTATCAAGTGGTGTTTAGTAACACAAGGTGTCTATAAAGTAATATCTAGGCAAGAAATGGCATGATAAAGTATTAAATTGTAGTCCAACCTCTTTTAGAGTTACAGTTTAAGTTTAGGGAAAAGAGACTAACCTGTACGGCTTGCTATGAATAAATTGACCTCTTATCCTAGTCATTTGTTAAAAACCAGCACTGGCAAAATGCCAGCCATATTCATGCAGCAAGTTGAAGATCAAGAATTTTTTAAAAAATAGTATCAAATGCCATACATTTAAAGCTGGAATTCTAGTACAATGTCTCCTCTTGTAATTTTATACAAATAGATTAAGTGTCATAAAACGTGGATATAGTGCTCTTTTTGTGTTGATTTTTAAGAAATACTTTCTCAGATGTGTCAGACGTGCCTAGATTTTTGAGTATAAGAGTATTTTAAAAAAAATCTTGGCTCTGCTCTTATAAGGCAATGTTTTGTCAAAGTTGGCAATTTCTTAAATGAAGATTTTTTTCTTACCCCTTGTAGGTATCAGGAGACCATTTTAATTCACTCACCAGTGAAACTCTCAAAGGGACTGGTGTATATGGTAACATAGGAGCCAATATCCTAGCTATCAGTTTTCATACAGCCTAGCTGGACCTTTACATTACAGCTGCCCCACATTTATTGTTCTTTCATTGCATCTGTCAGCATTTCCTGACAGCACATTATGGAGCACATGGCTACAAAGTCAGTATCAATCAGTACACGATCATGCAGATATAAGTAGCAGACTATTGATAATGGGCCTTAAATCAGATCATCATGGTTTAAGCATAAGATTCTTAAAAGGCAGCAATCTCAGGGGAACTCCTACTTGCATGCACCTGTTATAAACATTACAAGCCAGATTTTCTACTTATCACCTACAACTTCTAAGAAGGGGGATAAATGGATCCGTTAAATATAGATAGACATACACTGTAACACCTTTCACCATGTAAAATGAAGCATGAAAGCAAAGGTGGCAATTAATACAACTTTGGGCTCTATCTCTTTAAAAAATGTGCAGAAGTAATACATAGTAGCTCCCTTTACACTAATGAGCCAGCCTCTCAAACCTATATACACCTCATGTGGATAACGGCAGTTTTGTTGTGCTTTGGCAATGTCTTACATCAAAAGAATTTCAACTTGATATGGCCATTTAACAAGAAAAGTGAGAAAATTCATAGAGTTTAGAGGTATGCAACGCCGAACTCAAGGCACTATGTTAAAAGCAAAGGCATCTAATTTCTCTCAGACATAAATAATAAAACAAAACAAGAGTTGCATGCAAATTTAGTAACATAAAATTTAAGGTGATAAACAGAATGGAGGCTGGCTTCTTGTTTAGTATTCCTTAGTTATCACCATAATTGCTGCATGTCTGTCATCACTAGCAAAAGAAAAAAGTGTCTTTCTCAGCTGCTCCCCTGCTTGTTTTGTTCGCTGTATTCTTGTAAAGTGGGAGAAAATAAGTGTCATTTAATGAATAGTGCTATTCTTTGTCTGACAGCTTCATATCTGTTAGGTGTAGGAGGCCTACTACTTTCTTTTTCTGATAATGTTTTTGACAGTGTGCTAAATTCCTCCCCCAAAAGGCCGGCGTGTATATTCTGCTAAAAGGGGCTTCATCTCTCCTGAATGGGTGCCCTCTTTTAACCCCCTTCAGCTTCTGTTCTTACATTAATTGAGCTGATCAGATTGAGCATATGAATTTGTCTTTGATGTATTCGTATGTTTAGTTGACGTTGCTTTCTTTCTCATTGGCAGCGGACAAGGCGCTCAGACAAATAGGACTGTTGCCATGGTAACAGGCAATAGCTAGGGATCTCTTGAAAAATATTTTTATTTCAAAATTCAAACTGGAAAATTCTCACTGGATATGGTTCTCAGTTCTAAACGTGTCATATCTAATGATGAATGCAATTAGGAATCCCACCAGTGTTTTAAATAATAAATTAGCCTAATTTTCTAGGCCTGGCATGATGACATACAAATACTAAAAAGGCGTCTTCTTTTTTAAAATCCATGACAAAGGACTTATTAATGACTTTTGTTCTTAGGATTTCAAATTAAAACGGATGGTAAGCTAATGATAATGCTTTCTATCTGCTGAAAACCAGAGGCCTAGAGGTAAACTTATTATTTTTTTTAAGAAAATATCTCAAGCTGCTATGATATTTGGTTATTTCATTTTTTAAAAAAAGCAGGTGTAGAAATCCTTCTATAAATGTTGAATGTTATAGCAGTTGGTAAATCTCAGTGGATAAAAACCTGTCCATAGCCATTTTTAATTACTGAGCATGAGAAAAAGGGATGGATGGTGAACATAAGTTTTACAGACCACTATCATCTTATAATGGTGGGGTTTTCAATTTCTTATTATGTTATTTGAAATATAAAGAAAACACAGAAATAAATACTTTGATATGTAGTTCATAATATTTTAAAACTTTATTTGTGACTATATAATTCCCCTTGCATTAATTATTGTATCTCTCAATCATACCATGTGGGGCTTAAAGAACAATGAAAATCACTGGATAGCTTCAAGGATCTGACATAGTATGTAATCACATTATTAAAAAGGTCATTAAAAATAGACCAAATTTTTCTATTCCTTAAACTTTATTTTTAGTATGGTTTAGTTTTTTTTGGTATCTGTTATTCACCCTGGTATGTCAAAATGCAGCACTTAAATTTTTATATTAACTGACAATGATGCTACTTTAATTTTGAGGGAAACATTGATATAATTAAATCAATCAAATCCATGTGTATTTTTGGTTTGTCTAACGGAAATTGATTTTAATTCTTAGAATTTCACCATATACATTAATAAAAAGAGAGGTTAAATTAAATCCAAATGGTAGTGTCTATAATACATGTCTTCCCATGTTAAAAATATGGCTTTTACATTGCACATATTGAAAAGTTGTTAAATACAAAAGCTAGTAAAAAGTTGAAGCCTAGATATTAGCAGTTAGGAATTTCTATGTTATAATTACTTTTATATAATGATGTTATTACTATAATCTAAGTGAGATATGACTATTACAGGTTTTATTCTACGTTATACAACTAAGCCACCTGAAATATATTTTTCCTAAAAAATGGAAGTGTAATTTTCTAAAACACACACTCTCTCTCTTTCTTTCTCTCTCTCTCTCAAGAAATCCTCAAAAACAAACTCATATGAAGCACTGCAGGGGACTAGCCAGGAACACCTAAGCTTCTGTTGGGAAGTGAACTTTTCTCGTCTTTACTACATTTCCAACATATTTCATCAGGAAATCCACAGTCAAGACAGTAAGTCCAAATCTACTTCAGAGTTCCCTGATGGTTGTGGCCTCCTAAAGCTCCCTCTAGTAGGTGAGTACATGCCTGGGAGGTGCAGACACGTACCCTTGCCCCATCTGGTGTCTTGAGAGTCATAGAAATGGTCACTCTGATTGAAGACAATACACTACACTTTTCTCAGTGGGACCTTATTTGCTCCTGACTTGGGGCAGTATGTCTTCTTTGAACTTTTTCAGGGTAACTAAAATTAGTTTTTAAAAGTTTCTTTTATTGTTTGGTAAAATACATATTGCACAAATAGCCCAAATACATACTGAAAGTGGTACCTTTGGGGATGAAGGAATATTCAGTATATGTTCAGGAAAAAACATCTTAAAGACAACAATTGGTTAAACATTCTTTCTACCTCTTTCTATTAAAAGCTGTTTTTGAAGGCACAACATTTCATTGACCCTCTACCTTATGACACTAATGATAAGTGATATGACAAAGAGGTAAGAAAGAACATGTTTCCTGTTTCTTTTTCTTATGCCTAAATTAGATAGTAAAACACAGAAAGAACACTGTTTCATCTCTCAGTCATCAACTGTCACATCCAGGTGGAAGTGAATTCAGATGGCAACTTATCCTGCTGTCAAAATTCTCTAAGTGCCTGAAAGTCACAACCCTCAAAATTTTCACTGTCTCCTAAGGTCTGAGACACTTCCCTGATGTGACTAACTATCCAGAAGTTATGGTACACACTGCTCATCTGAGTACCATATTGCCATGTTGGGTTGGAAAAAAGAAATCCCTGCCTTTCACTGTTTAAAATATTTTGGAAATACAAAACATGATGATGCCAGTTTCTTTTTTTGCTCTCTGCTTTAGAGATATACTCTAAATAAAGAGTGGCTCATTGTCTTGGGTGCTCAAGGCCTAAATCAGCTTCATAAGCTTCCAGAAAGCCAAAATGAAAGCTAAACACATGTGGTTTCTGAAACCCATGTGATATTCCACAATTCCAGGGATGTAACTTAAAGATAATTTGCTGCAGAAAATATAAGGCAACATGGGGCAGTGGAAAGAGATCTAACTTCAGAATCAGAATGACAGGGTCAGACATTTCTCACTAGCACCTAGACCTTAAGCGACCTCTCTGAGTCACAATGTCTTAATCTATAAAACAGGGATCATAATATCAGCCCTCCTCATAGGGTTATTGTGAAATGGTAATGAAAAAATGAAAGTGCTTTTAAAACAGCTAAATTGCACTTGCGTCCATATTCTCTATTTTTTAAAAATTACAATCAAACATATTGACTTTGCTTAATCAGTTACATTTCTCTGTAAAAAATCTTCAAATGTTTATTTATAAATCATGGCTAATTTAGTCTCATAATGCATCATATTAAATCTGAAACAACCATTTAAAAAACACATTGCTTCCTTATGAAAAATTCTTTGTTTTTATAAAATATTTAGGTTAAAAAAATCCAAATGCCTAATTCTTATATACCATTTTTCTCACATGGGAATATGCTTTCAAATATAGTAATTTAGAAAGTAAGAGAGATTACAGAAAGAATTAGCCAAAGGCAAAAATTAAATGTTCTATGATTCAGTAAATTACAACAAAACTATTTAGGAGAAATAAAGAATTGATCATGATATAAAATTTCTAGTTTGCATGTTTCATGAAATTTAAATAGGGATTCATCATTAGTAGTTAAGTTTATTTTAGATTATATATAAGCATTTATGGCTAGATCTATGTATATGTAAGAGATATAAAATAAGGAAAGGTAGCTGCAAATACACAAGACAGTTCCTCAATTGTAAATGGATTATATTCTGAAAGTTTATTAGTAAATTGTTTATTAAGAACTTGGGATACATTTTATCACAGAAAAAAAGTTACTACAATTTGGTGGATGCTGGGCTACCTCAGATAAAAACCTATTTGATCCATAATTTACCATACATGGATAAGAATTTCTATAGAAAATGTACATATCTTGCTAAACTGGACTAGTGACTCTACGCCCTTCCCCCAATTGCTAGAGAATTGGAAAGGGAGGTTGGGACAATGATCTGAGCTCTAAGACAGCAGAGAGATGATGAAAATTTCTTCACTTTCAGAGAAAACCCAGACTCAAAAGACCTGGAGCAGAAATAATGATGGCATAGACTACATATGCTATTTTTTGTACACAAATATCAGATATAATCTAAATACAGAGGGACAATAATTATTAGAAAATAACATCAAACACAAGAACTAATAAGCAGGCTGGGATCTGTGGGAAGTAGGAAGAGATCAAGGAGCCAGGACAGGCTCAGGAGTGAGGATGTTGGCATGGTGGCAGTGTGGTGGATGGGAAAGAGGAGAGGCTTGAGAGCGATGCTTTCTTCCTTGTGTTTCTACATCTGGTTCTCACAGAGCTTATGTTGGGTCAGCCCTAAATCAGCTCTGGGGCTCCGTGAGCAACTGGAGGATAAAAGAGTTACATTTTTGCAGATGGTAATACCAGAGCTGATATTGAAAAGAGGAAAGAGAGAAGAAATGAATCCATAACATCATGACTGAAAAGGTGAAGGGTACCCGAAGCCACAACTGGCTGTGAATGTTTCTGATCTAAGTGACAGAAGTGGATGGACAGCAGCACTCGATCACTCCCTCCCTTCTTCAGAGTCTCAGGTGGTGCCACATCCTCCCAGTTTTCCTGCTACATCACTGGACTCTCAGCCTCATGGCCTGACTAGATCCTCTTCCTCTCAACTTGTAGAAAGTCTATCGGCTTCAGATCTCAATCCAAGGTGATCCTAATCTGTCCCATCATGGCTCATAAATACCATTTAGATGCTGATTACTGCCACACTACACCATCTCCAATCTTTCCTCCAAGTCCTGTATTATTATGTCCATCTTCTTTTCCTCCTAGATGCCTTCAAGCTGATTAAGCATTGTTGTTGTTGTTAGGTGCCATTGAGTTGGGTCCGATTCATAGCAACCCTATGTACAACAGAAGGAAACACTCCCCCACACTGTGCCATGGGCAGCACAATGTCAGTGTTTCCCCTGCTATTCATACAGTTTTCAATGGCAGATTGTTTTGGGATTGTTTCAGAGTGGGCTGCCTTGTCCTTTTCCTCTTTTTTTGCGGTGCTGGGGATTGAACCCAGGGACCCGCCCAAGTGCACAGAGAAACCACTTTACCAACTGAGCTAAACCCCAACCACATATCAAGCATAATATTTCCAAATGACAATTCTTGCTTTTTCCCATTAAAACTCAATCTTCATCTCGATAAATCACACATTCATATAGTTGCTCAAGCCAATAGCTTGGGAAACATCCCTGATTTGTTGCTTTTACTCCCCACACTCAGTCCATCAGCAGTCCCTCAGGTCCTATTTTTCATATTGTTCAACTCAGTATCTTCTAAAGAGATGCCAAAGTCCAACAGCTACTTCTTACCACTTCCATCAACCTATTTCCAATTGGGCCTATGGTTGTTGTTGTTGTTGTTGTTAGGTGCTGTCAAGTTGGTATCCAACTGATAGCGACCCTCTGTACAACAGGGGAAACACTATTGTCAGTGCTTCTCTGCTGTGCATAGGGTTTTCAATGGTAGATTGATTTTTGGGAGGGGGTTGCCAGGTCCTTCTCTCAAGCCTACAGCTTCTGGTGTTCCCAGGCGGTCTCCCAGGCCTCCCATCCAGGTACTAACCAGGCCTGACCCTGCCTAGCTTCTGAGATCTGACGGGATTGGATGCCACAGGGCTATAGCTGCAGGCAGGCCTGTGGTAGTGTCCTAATTTCTATTTCCACTCTTTCCACCCTTAGAGCCTATTCTTCTTATAGCAGTCAGAACAGCATTTGAAAGGTGTATGTCTGACTGCATCCTTCCAAGGTTGACACACTCCAAACACTTGTTATCATAAAAAAAAAAAAAAAATCAGTCTTACATGCTATCTGGCCTCTGGCCACCTCCTCTCCTTCTGCTCTCCCCTCACTCATTTAGCTCTAGTCATAATTGTCTCATTCTCCTGGACTAAGTGAAGCTTGTTTCTATCTCTGAATAAAATAGCATGTGTCATTCCATCTGCACAATGACCCAAGAAATTTTCATGGTTTGTTCCCTCAGGTCACTGACATATCATGTTCTTACGGATGCCTTCCCTGGTTACTCTACTTTTAAAGACTTACCCTCCCAAACTCTTACATACTTTACTTCACAGCCTTTACTGTCACCTTAAATTATGGTAACATATTTATTTATGAATTTATTGTCTGCTGTCTTCTCACAGTATAAACTTTATGAAGGTAAGGATTTTATTCTATTTGTTCTGTATACACCCCAACCCAGGCTAAAATAGTAGGTGATACTGTGAGTTGAGCCCAGTGCTTGTATACTTTGCAAGTGCTATACCACTGAGTTGCACACCCAGCCCCCTCCCCCCCCCTTTTTTTTACTTTTTTTAAGACAGGGTCTTGCTAAATTATGCACACTGCCTGTAGTCTCAAACTTGCAAGCCTCCTGCCTCTACCCCCAGAGCTGCTGGGATTATAGGTGTGCACCATCACTCCCGGCTCTGGTATATGTATTTTAATTGCTTACTTTGATACCTTAAACCATTCATGATTTACAATGGAATAATATTGATTACTCACAATGACACATAAAAACCATGTTTTACAATTGAAAAATGGTATTTTACATGAAATTTAATACATATTTCAGAATATAATTTGCATGATTATTTTTCATATAGTGATTTTCAAAACCAGTTGGATTTTTCAAAAGTGGTTGAGACTTCAAAGTAAGTAGTTTTTAGAACTATACTCTAGAAGAAGAGAAAATGAAAAGACTGACAAATTCTTTACTCATATTTTTTAAATGTATTCTGTGATTTAAAAAGTAATTATAGAACTCTTCCTAGTAAGATTTTGTTAAATATTTTACTATTTGACAGTTTGTGTCACAGTTTTTCACACTATATCTGGAGTTATGAATCAAACTATAAATGGCCTACTACTATGATCTAAAGTAGTAATTCCAAGAGTAAGGAGTTTATTTATATTAATAGGTTAAATATACCAATTGGCTATTTGAAAGAAGTATTTTTGAAAAAAATGCTGAAGTTTTTCAAGAGTTGCAAAAGTGAATATTTTATCTATACTATGTATTCAAAGTTAACGGTTAGTAACAAAAGTATTTTTATAATATATGAATGCCACTAATAAAATAACCAATATCTATAGAGCTCTTACTTTGTACCAGGTACTATTTGAATTTCTTTGATAAATCTATCTAATACTTGAAACAACCTTACAAAGTAGCTCCATTTTAAGGAGCCTTGAAAGGTTGGCTGTCCAAGGTCACATAGCTCAAAAGTAGTAGAGCTGAGATTTGAACCTAAGCAATTTGGGTCTGGAGCATGTGAACTTAACTTCTATGGAATTATATCACATACATTTCCTAGAAAAGCAAAATTTTATCACAGAAAATTGTTGTAAATGACTGCAACTTTTAAAATTTCATTATTAAACTTGCTTCTCTGAATCCTAAACAAACTATGGACATCCTACCACACAAATATTATTTAAATTGGTTTTACATAATTTGAATAGGTCAAAAATCATGTGAAAATTTCAAGAGGCATGTTAATGATGAATCTTGCCTTCAGGGTTTTAGAGACTGAGATTTTGTTAACATTTTCCTGATTTCCAACAGCTTTGAGATTATTCTCTTTGGAAAGTAGGAACCAAAGAGAATTTTTTTTCAGACTTTAAAACTCTTTTCAACACAGAATAATACAGATGTAAGCCATATTATGCACTGATTTCTTATTCATATTTTTAATACCTTAAATTTCTGTGTCATTGGTATGTCCTTTTAGGTAGATAATCTAAAAAGACCAATGAATAATAATTTGTGCTAATGTGAAGGATGACTAAATAACTAGAAACTAAATCAAGGTTACCTACACACACGCGCGCCCGTGTGGGCTGAGCAGGGTCATCATCCAATTAAATATATAAGCTAATAATTTTAAAAAATCACTGTAAATTTCTATATGTTATATTGCCCAATGCTCTCCCTTCTCAGGCATGCTTTGCACTCCAGCTGTAGCAGTAAAATTACTGAAACGGTAATTCTCTTAATATTTAAATAATATATTAAAATTTAATTTTCAGCACCTGGAAGAATCTGTTTGTGTGCCAGCAAATGAGGTAGCTGGGCCCGGAGCTCCTATACATATGGGACTCAAAAACAACCTATCACAAATAATTACTAAACTAGAGCAGCTGTAGTCACCATAGCAGTCATTTAAAAATCAGGTCAAAGTTGCTTGAATTCTTTTTCATTTTCAAGACATCTTGCACATAAATTCGATGATCTTTATCCTTTTCTATTTCCCTAATTTTAGAAATTATTTATTTTTACTGATAATCATTGATTGAGGTGGAAAGAGCAGTAAGGACATCTTGTGAATTTGTTTCACTTTACATTGGGAATATTAAAAGAAATTAAGCTTCCGATTTCTCAGAGTTTTTTAAATGGCATATGTAAGTTTGCTGATTCAAAAGGCATATGTATTTGTTAAGTCTGTTTATAGGAAATGATACATATTATGTGAATAAACAAACTAAAGCCTATTTATTGTTCTACATATATGGTTTTCCAACACACAATGTGTGTGTGTAAAATATGAGCCTAAATATAGATACACCCATGGAACATTAACAAAATATTCTTCTGTATAGTTTTTCAAGTCATGATGCCATCTGATCCACATACAAAAGAAAAATATAAAAATTACATATTTTTATTTATTAAATCTGAGCACATTATTGGGGATGGGACTAGTGAACTGAAGATCCAGAAATACTTATGTACTTTCATACACCTAAGAAAATACAATTCTTTCAAAACATATCTTAAATGGACACAATTCCTAAGTTCAGAACTTTATCTGGAATTGGTTAGATGTTAGGTGTCTCCAGTCTCTCAGCATTCCTAATTTACTCTCTAAAAAACAAAAAACTCATAATAGAGAAGATATTTAGGATTTTTTCCCATCACTTTAGGAAGATTCATATTGCTTTTCCAAAGTTCCAGACACAAGGAAATTTAATTTGAAGGTTGCGTGTAGTAAAAAGATAGCAATGGTAGGAAACTTCTTTTAAACAGAAATTTTAATTGCTTTGAGTTATTTTAAAATTTCCAATGAGTTTCTTAAATATGGAAAAACATCTAAATGTTTTTGGAAAGCACCTAATGATATTCTATACCTGATATTTAAAAGAAAACAAATTAAGATTTTTTTTTGTTGTTGAAGGGAATGATGGTGATTAAGAGATAGGAAAAAAATCTACTAAGAATTTATACACTATTACCTTCAATCATTTTGATGCAAGTCATTCATACCACCACCATGCTAATAAGACATCCAATTTACTAAACAATGAATACTGAAAATACATTTAAAAGGTACAAATGACTGTCCAAAGAATGACACTGAAAAATATTAAGTAACAGCTCTACCTCCAGATAAGCCTCACCATTAAAGAGTTTTAATGAAGAGAGCCTTCAAGGGCTGAATCAGGAGGCATTGATTAGATTGCCTCTAACTTTGTGTTTTGACACCTTCGTCTTTCGTGGCATTATATTGTCTCTGTGCATCTTACAAAGGAAGCATTTTCCTAGGCCCACACAAGAACAGGAGACAGCAACGCTCATAAAAGAGACTGTCAAGGGTGTGAGCCAAAATGGGTCTCATTTGGATTTCAAGTAAAGAAAATTCCTAATGCATTTCATTACAATGTATGCGAACCTCTGAAAAGAAGGATGGATTGGGATTCTCATCCCTATTAATTTATTGAAATGGATTCAGTTTTTTTCTTGTATATCAAGAGAGACCATGTGTTTCAAGCAAGGTAACAATATTATAGTTCCAATAACCAAATATGCTATGATTCAGTATACCCTTTTGTGAGATAAAGAGGATGCAATTTTCTTGGTAATTGGGATTTGAGTTTAAAAATAAATCCTACAATAACATGGCAACAAATAAATATTCTTTGTTACTATCAGTTTTAAAGATATGATCAAGCTGCTACACAACACGGGGATTGATTCAGTCTTTGTTACCAAAACAGGCTTTTTACCATTTGAAATACTATTTTTTCCCTTACTGCTGTCATTCATATATTGACTTTTTATTTCATTGAGGAATTGTGAGCATGATGCAATTAGGATAACATCAATGAAAGTCATATTTTATTAAAAGATAGTGAAAAGAGAATGAGACAAAGTCACACACAGCATTTTAAGTACTGCACTGTATCATCTACCTATACCCTTCTTCATAAGAATGTTCCAGTCATTGAGGCTCCTATTAGGTAATTCATGGTTAAAAAAAAGAAATACTTATATTCTCCAACTTCATTAGAATGATATCTACCATTCAAAAAATTCCAACCCTTAATAACAGAGAAATGCCATGATCTAATGCACTTAGACATCCCAAATAATTTCATAAATCCATAGGATTGCAAATATAAGACATATGCTCTCATTGCTCTTTAACACCATTAACATTTAGAGATGATTGATTATGTTATACCAATAACATTCAGTGAATTCAAAGCTGATCTATTTTTTATGTAAATCACACAACCTGCTAGTCAAATGAAAGGTTAAATATACATAAAGCCTTAGAATAAAATACAGATAATCTTTCACATACAATATGCGCCCATGATATACATACTCAAGTGTAATGGGAAACACAGATTCATAGGTTGCCTTCTAATTAAATCCAGAAAAACTGAAGGAGTATGTTTTCCTTATGTTGTAATGCATTTTATTCCAAATGGAAATAGTATATCCACAGCTAAGTAGGATTACAAGTTATAGCTAGAAAACACAATTGGAAATAAATGTACATTTACAAACTTGAAAAACAAATCTAAATGAATTCATGTTCATCATTTAAATTTTCAGTGGATGTGACTATAAAATAGGTACAGAAAGAATACATATAAATCAAATACTCAGTATGTGTACATACATGTCGATGCATGTATATATGCATATATTCTTTAACAACAGAAATCTATACACAAAAGTTCTAACAGCAAATCTCAATTAACTTTAGTACAAAATTATATTTATAAGAAAGTTTATATAGCTCCCTGGAATATATGCAATAGAGGAATTTTTGATGAATTATAATTAAATTAGAATGATATATGTTTCTTATTTTTATCTTGACAGTTCTTGTATTCTCAAGCAGAGCCCATTATACACAAATATACAGCAGGTTACTTGTTGAATAATGTATTTCAAGTACTTAAAATTACTGAGGAGTTGCTAAGATCTACACATGAATACATATTTTGGCCTTAATTTTTATTACTGCATTGAATATATGAATATATTTTGTATATACATACAAAGCAGTTAATATCAGAGTTCTTAAGGACATAGCAAAGGTAATAATACTACCTTTATGTCATAAACTTTATGGCATTATGAATAAAACTGACAAGTATAAAATTTGATCCATAAAATAAGTGATATACTTATGTTAATTCACCTTTTTAAAGATATTATGTATTGCTCTGTTTTTTGACAAGGCTTCCATTCATACTAGAGACATGTTGAAAAACACTATATTTTCTCTCAATAAGGAAAATCACTTTACTATCATACTTGTTCTGTCTCAATAAAAAATCAATCATCAAATGCTTGCTTCCAAGTTTTACTTGTTAAACTGCCAATTTATGCACACAGTTTGGCTCAGTAGAAATTCACTCAGCACCATTTCATTCATTATTATAATTTTGTACATCTCATAAAATGCTTTACGCTTAGGGGGAAAGGAGAGTTTCGAAACTTTTCACGTGCTTCTAGAAAGCAGTTAATGTTGTAGTTAAAGGACAGTGGTAGGATGTGGCTCCAAATCATCACTTAAAGAAAAAGAAAAACTATATCATTTCTGTGGGCTTTCAAAGTAATAAAGGCCTGATTGATCCCACTGACTAAGGCAATTGAATCGGTTGTCTAAATGGTAGTAACGTCAATGTCAGATATGTGGTTATCTTTTCATGTTGGCCCATTCTTGAATATAAAAATCAGATGCTTGAAGGACATTTCACTGACCTGTTATGGCCTCTGCAACTCTCAAACACAATACTAGTATTCCTTATATAAGTGCCACATTTTGGATAAAACCCGCTTCATCAATGATGCCTTTGCGACATCTGGCGGTCCTCGGGATATATAAAAATTACTTTTTGTTCTTCCAAATCTATCAGTACTTGAAATTCCAGTCCAAAAGGCTTTGATACCCCCTAGCGGGGGCACAAAAGCACTCTGGCCTGTAAACTAAGATGTGGACTACCATGAATCCATATGGTGCAAAAGGTCACAAATCTTGAGATGTGGTGACATCATGACAATAAGACACTTTCTAGACAGAAGCTGACCCACTTTGAATATAAAAGGGACCCAGATCACATGTTCCCACACACTTAAAACTATAGAGAAAAAAGAAATATGCTAAGTGCTCCATGCAGAAGCTGAACACTGGTGTTTGCGGATACCTATAGTTCTCACACTTAAAGAATACTACTCAGGAATTTCCAGAGAGATTGCTTCAAATGATCTAAGAGCTCTGTTTTTATTATGTTATAAGTTGATGCTCAGTAAATGTTGATAAGGGCAAGAAGTGGCTGAATCACAGGGTGCATGGATCTATAAACTCTTCAGTTGCTTTTTAAATTATTAATCTGCCATACTGAAGCATGTTCTACATGCATCTGCCTTTATTTATATTTCCAGGAAGCAGAGAATTTGAATATTGCCTAACTGAATAGAAAAAATCCTGTTCTTTGGATTTTAATTCTTGTTCTAAAGGCAACTCAGTATGAAGCAAAAGGAAGAAAAACTCATTTCCATCTTTTTATCACTCTCTCTACAGGCATATTTGTTGTCTACATTGAGAAATCATGACTTTGCTAATTCTTTGCTCAGCAGGAGGAAATTACATGTGCTATACAGTTGATATTTCACTTATTCTGAGTCTTGGTAAAATAGCACACTTGACAGCAAGAGGATTGAGTGCAAATGTGCAGTATTGATGCCCTAATTTCAACCATCTTTTCAAATATTTACCTCTATTATTTTGGCTATAAACTCTAATATTTTGGCTAAAAATTAATACCTTCAAGAGGTTTTCCAGAGAAAATACTCATGTCTTCTAGATATGATTTTTAGAGTCAATATTTAATATCTATCTCATTTCTGATTTTTTAAGTGACCAAGAGTTTATAGGCAGTTACTGTAGGAGATAGTATATTCACCTCTTCTGATACAGTACTGTGATTTGTTGTATTTAAGCACATACTTATGATCTGCATTCAAAGATATATTATAGTTCATAATTTAATCAACATATTTTCATGTATAAATAAAATATGAAAACTAACCGAGATGCCTGCAGCTGTACCACTGTGGCATCTGATCCCATCAGATCTTGGAAGCTAAGCAGGGTGGGGCCTGGTTAGTACTTTGAGGAGAGACCTCCTAGGAATATCAGGTGCAGTAGGCTTGGGAAAAGGACATGGAAATCCACTCCAAAACAACAATCAGCCTTTGAAAACCCTATGAATAGCAGAGAAGCACTAACAATAGTATTTCACCTGTTGTGCACATGGTCACTATGAGTTGGACACCAACTTGACGGCACCAAATAATAATAACAACCCTGAGATATACATAGTGGCATGTGTCTGTAGTCCCCACACTCTGCAGGATGAGGCTAGAGAATTATTTGAGCTCAGGGCCTCAAGATCAGCCCTTGTAACAGTAAGACTGCATCTCAAAAATAATGATAAAACTAACCCTATGTAAATTAGTTATTTACAACTGTAAAAATTTTGTATATAATATAAAGTTCTCAAGTGTCTTTAATTAGATATATATGGCTCTTAGGGTCATAACAAATTCCTTTAGTAATATTAATAGGCTAAAATTAGAAATGAATATAGTTATCTTCTAAAATAAT
>VMDO01004467.1:104513-125361 GCA_007922755.1 Pedetes capensis | reverse complement strand
GAGATCTGACGGGATCGGATGCCACAGGGCTATGGCTGCAGGCTTTAAAGAGGTAATGAAGTTAAAATAAGGTGATAAAATTGGGCTTTAATCTGATATGATTGGTGTCTTTGTAAGAAAAGATGATTAGGACACAGGTACCCCAGAAGAAAGAGAATGTGAATACATGGGGAAAAGACAGCTATGTACAAGCCAAGGAGAGAGGCCTCAGAAGAAACCAACCCTGCTAATACTTGATCTCAGACTTCCAGCCTCTATAACTCAAGAAAATAGGTTTCTGTTGTTTAAACCCTCTGTCTGGGTATTGTGTTATGGCAGCCTTAGCAGCCTAGTGTAACTTACTATAACATAATAAAAGGATGTAGACTATGCTCAAAGTCTGTTTAGAATTTAAAAAAAAAAAACACAGAATAAGACATTCTAGGAAAAAGAAAAGTACTCATGGTCTAAAAAAAAAGGAACAACACAAACAAAGGAAGTTCTTCATAAGGAAGGAAACTGAAATCTCTCAGAAGGAGTTGGATATAGAACATAATATTAGCAAAGAAATTAACCTGTTTGTAAGTATCTATTGTAAAAATGGATGAAAAAAGTGATGACTAATATGGGGAATGTAAAATGAGAGAGAAACTAAAACATCCAACCGAATAACATGTAAGATAAGAATTGAGTGAAAGTTTCCTAAGATGCTCATATTTAGGAGTGGGGAATGAATTAGTTAACTTTGTTTGGATTTTAAGTCCTATGTGCATTTAAAAATTAAAGGATAACTACTGAAAGAATAGATGAAGACTGTATAGTAAGTCTTAGTCCAAAGTTGTTGTTGTTGCTGTTGTTGTTGTTGTTGTTAGATACCATGGAGTCCAAAATTAGCACAGAGGAAATTAAAAAAAAAAAAAGAAAATGAACAAAAGAAAAACAATAAATCTAGTGGTAGACAAGAAAAAATATAAAAAGAACACCCCCCATTCCAACATGGAGAGAGTTTGGTATGGATGTGCCTGGTTCCCTCCTGCATGGTTAGTGCTCTGCACTCCTTAAGCTGTAGAAAACTATGGGGTAAGCCAGTGTCTTGCTCCATGCTGGAACTTTTCTCTCACCCCCTATGTAGGTGGGTGATCAAATGACCACCTGCCTGCAGGAGTCCTCCCACTAGAGAGCAAAGGCTGGAGCATGCCACACTGAGCCATTGGAAGGCACAGCTATGTGGAAAGTTTGAAGTTCCACCCCAACCCGCCACCTGAAGGTGTTGGAGAACCCCGTCATCAGAGGAGTATCTTTGTAGACTTCTGGCAGACCCTGCAGATCCACCTTTATGAAATCTATAACTGCATTGAAAAGTGAATAGAAAATAGTTTTCACAAGAAGCAACATCAATTTCTATTGTTGTTGTTCTTAGGTGCGGTCGAGTCGGTATCCGACTCATAGCGACCCTCACAGGGTTTTCAATGGCTGACTGTTTCGGGATTGCCTTGGGAGTGGATTGCCAGGTCCTTCTCCCACTTTTGCGGTGCTGGGAATTGAACTTGGGACCTCAGAGACTGCAGCACAGCGCTCTACCAACTGAGCTAAATCCCAGCCCTTATCAATTTCTATAGAGAAAGTTAATTAGAAAAAATCACCAAAATAAACAAACAAACAAAAAAACACCAAATATGCCAATCCTCTTTTCTTCCCCTTTTCTTTCTGTCCAGGAGGGAAAAAAATGAGAGCTGTCTCATTTTATTATTGCATATTACATGTCTAGGTGTGCAGATAATCTCAGCAGTGGTATCCACTTTTGGCTTGATATTTTCCAGGCTATACAGAAAACACCTGAAAAACTAGTAACCATAGTGTAGACCTGCTGCTCCATGTGAAAATGGATAATTCCTAAAGGCATTGCAGGTGATATTTACAAAATTCATATTTTCCATCCATATCTTTCCTCATGAGACTGGACCATTATGCTTAGCCATTTGACCTTGTATTTCTCTAGTTAATCGGGTGAAGATTTATACAGTGGGATTTACTCAATCCCATAGGACTATGTTTTGCTTTGCACACATATTTTCTCCATTAGGTACTATCTGATTTTGAAACTTTTCAATTTATTTGTTTTTCATCTATTGATTGGTATCTGCAGCCATAGCACCCTAGCATCTGATCCTGCCTGATCTTAGAAGCTAAGTAGGTTCAGCCAGGTTAGTCCTTGGATGGGAGACTGCCTGGGAACATCAGGTACTATGTTGTTGTTGTTAGGTGCCATCAAGTCGGTATCCGACTCATAGCGACCCTCATAGGATTTTCAATAGCTGACTGTTTCTGGATTGCCTTGGGAGTGGATTGCCAGGTCCTTCTCCCATTTTTGCAGTGCTGGGAATTGAACTCGGGACCTCAGCGCTCTACTAACGGAGTTAAATCCCAGCCCACTCAGGTACTATAGTCAGGGAGAAAGACCTGGGAATCCACTCCTGAAACAATCCACCACTGAAAACCCCATGAATAGTAGAGAAGCACTGACAGTGCTGGTCATGGCACAGTGTTGGGGAGTGTTTCATTCTGCTATACATATGGTTGCTATGAGTTGGACCCGACTCAACAGCACCTAACAACAACAACAATGGACTGATAGACTGATTTAGCTGTAGTATTGAGGGCTGAACCCAGGGCCTTATATGTATGAGGCAAGTGCTCGACCACTGAGTGACACCTCCAGACCCTTTTTATTTTTTATTTTGAGACAGGGTCTCACTAAGTGTGCAGGCTGCCTCTGGCCTTGAATTTGGGATCCTCCTACCTCAGCCTCCTAAATCGCTTGGATTACAGGCATATGCCATGATGCAACACCTGGCTTTCAATTTATTTTTTTTCCTCCATTAAGCATAGAAATACTTGAGGATAGGTGCCATGTTTTGCATTTGTAATGCACTGAAGCCCCTGAGCAGGGCTGACCCTATGGCAAGGCACTTAACCTAAATTTGCTGAGTTTTCTTGAGAAAGCTAAACAGAGTGCTTATGAAATTAGTGCTGGTTGTTATTAGTCTTATCCATCACTAAGCTTGGAATCACTCCTTCTAATTAGATCTTCTTTCATGACCACTTTTGGCCACCTGGCAGCTGGTTCTGCTTTAATCAGAGTAGAGAAGAAAACAAAGCAGCAAAATAAAAGTTAGCAAAGAGCAATCAGAAACTATAGAAAAAAATTAGTTAACGAAGAAACAAATTATTATTTTAAGTTATTTTAGAAGATTTGCAGAATTTTTCCTCCATATTGCCTACTATAATCTGTGAAGAAAATTAAATTAGAGAAAGAATAATTACTTCTGAGACCTGAGGTGACAGAAAAAAACAAAAACAAAAAAAAACATACAAATTACTAGGAAGGCAGTGCCAGATAGGTGACAGATTTCCTTTGGGTTTCCTGGAAGCTCTCAGGATTGTTTTTCCCATGTGTATCAGTGGGGTTGGTTCTTGTCCAGATGATACCAACTTCAAGGTTAATGTTGTTGTTAGGTGCCGTCGAGTCAGTATCCGACTCACAGCGACCGTCATAGGGTTTTCAATGGCTGACTATTTCGGGATTGCCTTGGGAGTGGATTGCCAGTCCCTTCTCCCATTTTTGCGGTGCTGGGAATTGAACTTGGGATCTCAGAGACTGCAGCACAGCGCACTACCAACTGAGCTAAATCCCAGCCCTCAAGGTTAATACCACTATCTTTTCTGAGTCTTGCCAGAGTGAATCACTGAGTCTCCTTTTTGGTTTCATTCATATCTCCCCTGTGGTGCTTATCATGGTGCCTATAGTTAAGTGCTATAATGTAAATTCAACAATGAACATTGGGCATTAAAAGGAAGGGATCATGTTTAACTGATGTTCCCCCTTGGCTATTTCTATGAATGAGTTCTTACTATATCAGATGAACTGATAAGCACATTGCATACATTATCTCATTCAGTCTTCATGAACTCTTTGCAAAGCAGCTATTATACCTTTCAGAGATAAGAAAACTAGAGCTTAAAATTATGAAAGTAACTTGCCCAGGTCACACAGTAAGTCATAAAACCAGGGGACTAACTCCATAGTCCAGGCCGTTCTTTACCATAGTATACAGTGGTGGTTATTAAACTTCATTGTGCATCAGAATCTCCTGGGAGTTGACTGAAAATGTAAATTTCTAGGTCCCAGCCTCTGATGTGATTCTGATTCAGTAGATTTGAGTACAGCTCAATGTTTGCATTTCCTTTGTTTTAAATCTCAGGACTACAAGGTGGAAGCCAGGGCCTCATGCATGCCAGGCAGGGAATCTACCATGGAGCTAAATCCCCACTCCCATTTTAAAAATTTTTATTTTGAGACAGGGTCTTGCTAAATTGCACAGGCTATCTCTGGCTTTGAACTTGGAATCCTTCTACTTCAGCTTCCAAAATAGCTGGGATTATAGGCATGTGTCATAGCGCCCAGCTTCCAATGTCTGTATTTCTGAGTAGCTCCATCCCCTCTCTGCCTGCAGCCTTACCACTGTGGCATCAGATCCTGTCAGATTTCAGAAGCCAAGCAGGGTTGGACCCGGTTAGTACTTTGATGGGAGACCACCTGGGAACACGAGGTGTGTAGGCTTGGGAGAAGGACCTGGGAACCCACTCCCAAAAAACAATCAACCATTGAAAACCCTGTAAATAGCAGAGAAGCACTGACAATAGTGTTTCGTCTGTTGTATGTAGGGGTCACTAATAGCTGGACACTGACTTGACAGCACCTAACAATACCAACAACCTTTCCAAGCAATGCTGATGGAGTTCCATGGGATCCACTGAAGAAACACTGCATATTGCTGCTACACTATGACAATGCAGTGCACAACAATGCACTGGGGGCTCAGTGATGCTGAATGACTAAATACAATGTTTATTAACAATTACGCAAAATAAGTATATGGCATTCTTTTTTTTTTTTTTTTTTTTTTTTTGCGGTACTAGGAGGTTGAACCCAGGGCCTCTCACTTGCATGCTCTGCAAGTGCTGGACCACTGAGCTGTACCCTCAGCCCATTTTTTTACTTTTTGAGACAGGATCTCGCTAAGTTATGCAGACTGCCTCTGGTCTCAAACTTGCAATCCTTCTGCCTCTGCCTCCCGAGCCACTGGGATGACAGGCATGCGCCACCGTGCCTAGCTGTATATGACATTCTTTGTGGCTCTTCCAGGGTAAAGATGAAGAATTAAATGATAAGACTGACTTAGGCATCACATTGTTAAATAAATACAAACGGGTTAGTTCTATCAGGATATCTTAGAGTCTTTAATGTTTCCCCCAAAGCAAAATACATTATTATTCCCAAAATTATCTGATCACTGATTCCATTCTTTTTCTTGTGCATACCCCATTTTAAATTGTGGTAGTGGAGATTGGAAAACGTGTCTTGGTAAGTAAATGAATAATAACAGCTTATATACTCATGGGGTTCTAAAGTTTACAGTGTTTTCACGTACATTATCATGACCATTTACTTAAAGGGGAGGGTGTAGGAGCTCAAATAGACTGTCAGTGATTTGTCCAAGAAAAAACAGTTTGAAAGCGCTGAGTGAGGGTGAGAAGTAGATCTTTGGGCTCAGTGTCCACTGTTTATCCATAGGAGCACAGCAAGTACCCTTCTTTTCCACATCGCCAGAATACTTAAGAGAAGCAGTAGAATATAGTACAAAGTCACTTGGCCTTTCGAGGCCTCATTTTTTTCAACTGTAATATGAGGCAGTGGAACAAATTTAAGAAAGGTACCTTGTCCAAAGTCAAATAGCTCTCCTGTCCTTAGAAGCATGGTCAAGTTCACGATCACTTCTCTGGGTGCCTTAGCCAGTTCCGCCAATCTGCCTTGAACTAGAAGCCAGGGCATTCTGGGTATAGTAATGGACACAATTCTTTCTCTGGCATCTTATCTCCCTCGGAATGTGCTGGTAGAAATTTTGCATTCAACTGCCTTTTGCAAAATTGTTGTAAAGGCCAGAGTAGCATGCCCTTTTGTGCCCTGGCTCGGGCCTGCCATCCCTTAAAAAAATGGACAGCACAGCAATGCCTTGAAATGTCACTAATGTCCTTGTGGGCCGTGCCACATGGCCATGCCTGGAGGTCTTAAATCTACTGTTACTCAACAGCAGGACTGGATGTCAGCTTCCTTTTGGTAATAAAAAGCCACTACCTGACTCTTTAAACATTTCAACTTTCCTCCCTATTTCTCAGTTCATAAAGCACCTCTCAGATGTGGAGGAATTTTTTATTTAAGAGGAGGTATAAGACAGTCTGTTTTTTCCACCCTTTGATTGCTTATTACTTCCCATAAACCATGAAAGGGTAATTCTGCAACCCAGCTCTTCTAATTGCTCATGCCTATTAAGATGCCTGTGCACTAGGCGTCTGCCCTCCTCCCATCTCCATCTCACTGTGGTTCAGGCATTAACACTGGGTTAATATGTACACCAGGCAACTCATTAGCTGCACATTAGTATCAGGGCCAAGAATCAACATGATGGATCCAACAATATGTGTGAGCCCATGTCAGAGGCTCAGCTGAGGGTTCATGGAATGCAAAGGTGGGCAGCTTGGCATTGGCTCTTCTGTATATACAGAGCACATCTTGCTCAAATTTGTCATCGGGGAAGTGATAAATATGGGACTTCGTTAAAAATTCAGGCAAGGAAGAATCCCTTTGTAGGACCCCCAGGGCTTCACAGTTATCGATTTGCCTTTCCACTGACATGAAGAATTTATTGGATTTATCACCAAAATAAGAGAGAGCGGAACATCCAAATGCCATTACCATATTTCCAGGAGTGAAATATCACTCATTAGGGATCCAAGTGAGAAGCCACAAAATCAGGCTGAAAGTTTCAAAACAAGTTTGCCTAGGTCCAAATATTATTTTTATCATTATCTGAATAACATAAGCTGGTTTAAATTGAATGGAGATAAAATGATTGGAGCATGTGTTTCTCCTTCCTTATTTATTTTCTTTCCCTTCTCCTCCCTCCTGTTCCGGTTCCTTCCCTTACCCTCCCCTCATCTCCCCTCCCCTCCTTTCCTTGCCCTTTCCCTTCCCTCTCCACCTCCACTCCCCTCTCCTCCTCCTCCTCCTCTCTCTTCTCCTCTTGTCTGTTCTCCTCTCCTTTACTCTTTTTCCTCTCCTGTCCTTTCCTTTCTCTTTTCTTTTTTAACAGGAGCTAATAATAAAGAGGTTCTAAAAAATAAAAAGACCTTTTTTTCAGAGTGGGATCTGAAATAATCCCTTGTGATTCATTTGGAACACAAATATTGCTTATATACCTCCTATCACTTTTTTTTTTTTGAGAACAACAAACCCAGGTAGGAGTAGAAATATTAAAGAAGAGAGATTTCCACACATTCTCAGATCAGTCATGATTCAGAGTAATTATTTAACAGTACGTGTAGGTTAGGACTGTCAATTTCCCTTTTCTTTAAGAATGGAACGATACTTCTAGCAGTTGGTGATTTTACAGGTGGTTAGCTGAGACAACACTTGTGTTTAAAATTAGCTTGTCTTTTGTAAAAGCTAGCTTGATTTTTGTTTAAAATCAGTCCTGGTTTGAAAAACAAAAACACAAAAAAAACTTCATGTTTAAAATCACAGAGTATGTAGTGTTCATATTTTCATAAAATCACTTAAGAACAAAAAGTTAATCATTCCAAAACTGGAGATCACCTTTCTGGTCAACACAATTCAAAGAGAGCTTTCTAATCTCAACGATCACACCTTTTTTGGCAGAATCCCAGTAAGCACTTTGAACCATGACAACCATGAGACACGTACATCAGTGACAATGCTTCCATTCTTCCTGAAAGCAGTTGTAGTAGTTCCTGAAGAACTAGGACACCCACTTCTCTAAGCTGGGTGCACAGCCTAGTACATAGACACATGTTCTCCCATCAAGTGAACAGTGCACTGGCAGTTAAATGGTGTAGAATTAGTGAGCTCTTAGAAGTACTAAAGGAAATGACGAATATGAAATCCCTATAAACCACCAGGCAAATATTTAGTTGAGTTATTATAACTTCTGTAGTTCTTAGAGTTGAGATACCGAGGCAGAACCTTTCAGTTGAATGAAACATTGGAATGTTCACTTCCAAATCTATTTTGGTACCATCTGTAAAGCCTTAGACTGCATTTCATATAAGAGCCATATGCTACAGCTCTCTAACTTTTTGTAAGAAAAATAAATATTCCTGAGCTTACAAATTTATATATACTGGGCAAAGATTGAATTAATATGTGGAGCTCATGAGAATGAGTGGTGAAGTAGAACAGAGTACCTGGCATAGTGGTGGTGGTTGTTGTTGTTGTTGTTGTTGTTAGGTGCCGTCTAGTCGGTATCTGACTCATAGTGACCCTCTGTACAACAGGGAAAACACTATTGTCAGTGCTTCTGTGCTGTTCATAGGGTTTTCAATGGCAGATTGATTTTTGGGAGGGGGTTGCCAGGTCCTTCTCCCAAGCCTACAGCTTCTGGTGTTCCCAGGTGGTCTCCCATCCAGGTACTAACCAGGCCCGACCCTGCTTAGCTTCCAAGATCTGATGGGATTGGATGCTACAGGGCTACAGCTGCAGGCTCGGTCTAGTGGTAGGTACTCCAAAATGCTGTTGAATTATTTTCCAAAGGAACTTAGGGCATTCAGCTTCCTCATGCATTTAGGATTAGGTGCCTTGTTGGTCAGCTTTGGCACAAGGGCATGCCTACCCTTACTTACTGTTCAAAATTCACCTCCAGGTCCCTAGTTTTGTGTGGCTAAAGCTATTGTCTAAAGAGGGGGAGGATGCTGGTGAAAAAACAGGGAGGGAAAGAATACATACAGGGGATGCCCATGTGACTGCTAAAGAATTGTCTTTGAAGACAAATCCAAAGAAGAATTCTAAAAATGCAATACAGCAGCATAGGAATGAAGGTACAACTGCCTGAGGGGGATGCTAAGAAAGGCAGTATCACCTGAATACATACACTCAGTGCTTCAGCGACACAAGATTAATGGCTATTCTCAAAGGAGGCCATGCAATTTGTGGCTTTAAATTTTTGCATATGCTATTCCTGCAACTCAGAAAGTCTTTCTCCACCTAATCTTTAAGATTCAGCCTTAAGACCTTTCTTAACCTCCCAGCTCAAGTTAGTAGAAATTCTTCCTTTGAGCCCTCACAGATATAATGCAGAAATACATTATAGCATGCACCAACAATTCTGTATCTGAAATTCCTAGTTTCTGTTTGTCTTCCTCATTTGCTCATAAGTTCCTTGAGAGTATCTGTGTATCTCCAACACATTGCCTTAACCACTGTAAAGAGTTACTTAAAATCAATTCCTTCCTCCCTTACATTCATATCACTCATTCTCTTTCTAATACTTAGCACAGAATTATTTGCTTTCTTATCTAGTATTCACCTCCCTTGCTGGTGTGGAAGCTCCAGTGCAGCAAGGAACATGTTTGTTTTGCTCATCATCATGGTCCTAGTATTTAACCCATTTAGCATGTTACATATACCTCAGTAATTATTCACTGAATGAATGAATTATGCTGTTGTTGTTAGGTGCCCTAGAGTCAAGTGTGATTCATAGCAATTTTCATAGGGCTTTCAATGGCTAATCATTTCAGGACTGGATTGCCACATCCTTCTCCTGTTTTGGGGGTGCTGGGGCTCAAATGTGGGTCTTCAGAGAGTGTGGAGCAGCACTCTACCAACTGAGCTAGACCCCAGCCCAGAATGAATTATGTTGTTGTTAGGTGCCCTTGAGTCAGTGTCTGACTCTTAGTGACCCTACATACAACATGTGAAACACGATTGTCACTGCTTCTCTGCTATTTATAGGGTTTCAATGGCTGATTGTTTTTTTTTTTGGGGGGGGTGTGAGTGGATTGCTGGATCCTTCTCCCAAGCCTACAGCACCTGGTGTGCCCAGGTGATCTCCCATCCAAGTACTAATCAGTCCCTACCCTGCTTAGCTTCTGAGATCTGATGGGATCAGATGCCACAGTGGTACAGCTGTAGGCAGAATGAACTATAAGTGCGGAATAATGTTTAGCAAATGGATAAGTAAATGACTGATCATAAATTTTTGTTTTTAGAAATCTTGGGCTTATTCACAAGCAAAAAGATGTTTATCTCCTGAAAGATGATAGATAATTAACAAATAGATTCTTGTGGCAGTTCCATTTTGGTCTTACAGTTCTTGAACTCTGGATAAAATGAGGGTTCCACCTAGTTGTTATTCACAGTGAGGCCTTGAAACTTGGGGTGGAGGAAAAACAATGCAGCAAATAACCAAATGATGGACCACTTTGTGCCAGGAAAAGTTGTTTTCTACATTCCTGAAGTCTGCTTTCCCACCATAATATCAGATGCATGTGAGGTTTCCAGAAAACTATCAGTTTCTGTTAGGTAGTTAGATAGGTATCATTCAACCATGGAGGAAAAGAAGATTAAAAATGGCTCTCACTTTCAGCCATGACCTGGAGTTAGACTTCTCAGGACTTGGGAAGGAACACCCTTGGGTAACATCTAGGCATTGTCCTAATTAAGACACCACACCCTCACCAAGACTAATAATGACTGCCTGAATTCTCAGGTTATGAACAAAGGCAGACCTTTTGAAGATGTCCACCTATGGGCCCATTCTTTTGAAATATACTAAACAAACCCATTAATCCATTTTACAAAACAAAGACCCCAGGCTCCACATGCCCTAAACCACAAAAGGTTACTAAGCAGGAGGCTTTCCCTCTGCATGTCCACAAAACACGGGGCTTGAGTTTGGAGACCACAGCTCATATCACATCACACTGAGTGCATCACTCCTTTCCTCTGGTTTCAATAAAACTAGAGAACAAAGGTCACTGCATCCTCCATCTCTCTGGGCACCCACCTTGTTTGTCTAGACAAGGCTTTTTCTTCTAGTAAGAAGGAGCTTAGCTTTTCTTCTGGTCTCTTTTTCTTTGCCTGTGGAAGTGTCCTAATCTTAGGTCCTTTCACCCAAGGAACTGAGGTTCCTCCAGTTTTTTCTAGGTTTCCCCAAGCTTTTCCAGGTGCCTCAGTTTTCCTCAGCAATTATTCCTTAAGGGTGAACAATTGCTTTATAATAAACTTCGCTGTAATCTGCTCTTATCTATAGCCATACCACCCCGGCACTGGATCATCAGATCTTAGAAGTTAAGCAGGGTCGGGACTGGTTATTACTTGGATGAGAGACACCTCGGGGAATACCAGGTGCTGTAGCCTTGGAAGAAGGTCCCAGCAGCACATTCCCAAAACAATTAGCCATTGAAAACCTTATGAAAATCAGAGAAGCACTGATGAGTAGTGCCAGACATGGCACAGTGTCAGGTGGTGTTTTGTCTCTTGTACATAAGGTTGCTATGAGTTGGACCCTACTACGTGGCACCTAATGACAACAACATATTCATCTCTATCCTTCTTGTGTCTCATCTGAATTCTTTCAAACAAAGATCAGAAGGACTGAAGTGTTGCTGCTAGCTTCTAGGGTGGGACCTAACCCCTGGTAATATTTCAAGTGCAGAAATACCTAGCAATTACCTTTAAAGTTCTTGTTTTCTTATAAGAAAAGTTTAAGTAGAAAAAGGAAAAACACAGAAAAATCACATCTATGGGTTAATTTCTACAAAAGTCATGAAGAACCCTAAATTCCCCATAAAAACTTTCTCTTTCAACTTCTGAACCCTTCCAGGAAAAAGAGAGACAGGAATTATGAAAATATTAATACATACCTTTGTTAAAAAGTCATTTTTATACCATTAGTTATAATTTCCTTATTTAATCAGGTTTATGTAAATTTTAGAAAGGTGTTTTTATAATTTACAGTTGAGTAAATATGAAGCCACTTCTACAAGATTGCTAATAGGGTCTTGGTTACAATTATATCCCTACACATATGAATTTCACATTCCATTTACAAGGAAATTGGGATTTATTTGCATAACTGTTGACTCATGACCTCTTTTCCAGGCATCAAAAAATTTGCTGTTTATTTAAGGATTTTTTTCTGTGAAATTAAGCTGTGGACTACACAGGACCCATTCAAAGCTTTTAAACCTTTCTCCTTTTTGAAGATCAGCTCATGCCTGGTTTTTCCCTTCAATCTTTCCCCGGAAGCCCCAGTTCACACTATTCTTTCTCTCGCCCTCATTTGCTGTTGTAGTTAGGTACCATGGAGTCAATTCCTTTTCACTGCACTCAAAAGAAGGCATTATATACAGATATTTAGTAGCATTCTCAAATTTAGGGATTTCTAAAAGCCTCTATATAAGTTCCACTCCAAAAATATTCCTTAGAACTGAGTATTACCTTTTCAATACTCTGAACAGCTAAAGAGCTGACTGCTTCATCTGCTGCAGTAAATGAATGTGCAGCACTGTGCCAGATATTGCACAGAAAACATTTAAGTCACATACGTTCTCATTTGAGGTGGGTATTGATGTCTCTCTCTCTCTCTTTTTTTTCACAGACATAAAAGCTGAGGATTAAAGCCTTTAAGAAACTTGCTTAAAGTCATCCAACCAGTAAGTTAACAAAGCAGAGATTCAAATCCATGTAGGTCCCTCTCCAAAGCCCATACTCTTTTGGGTGGAGGTTATTGTTGTTGTTGCTGTTGTTGTTGTTGTTGTTGTTAGGTGCTGTAGAGTCAGGTTGGTCGCATAATGACCCTGTGTATAACAGAACGAAACACTCCCCAACATTGTGCCATGGCCCAGCACCATGTTAGTGCTTCTCTGCTATTCATAGAGTTTTCAAAGGCTGATTGTCTTGGGATTGTTTTAAGAGTGGGCTGCCAAATCCTTCTCCCATTTTTGTGGTGCTGAGGCTCGAACCCTGGATCTCAGAGAGCGCAGAGTAACACTCAACCAAGTAAGCTTAACCTCAGCCCCCCTTGTGTTGTAGTGTGCTGTATTTCAGTCCCTACGGAATTTCCCTGCCTCCTGCACATTCATTCGGTAGCTTTTTATTGGACTCATTTGACTCCAATATTTTTCTAGTTACCCTAAATTCACCTTAGCCAAAATGTGTGGTTCTTAAATTCAACAGCTAAGAAACTGGCACCTGTATTCCATTTCCTACATACAGGGATATTTTTATGTTTTGTGCACAGACATTGAGCTCAGGTTTTCTGAGTGTGTTGTAGGTGATCCAGGCATACAAAAGTAAATGTTCACCTGAAGAGAATGTGAAATACTCAGACATGCCTACAAACTCTATACTTTCATGGATGAAGTGCCCCAACACATTTTTTTCCCCAATGCCTCAGATAAAAATCCCTTTGAATTAATTTGCTCTTCTGACTTTCATACTCATTAGTGGGGTTCATTCATCAATAAAGCAGTGCTACCGGTGGACAGCTAACTATGGAAGAGAAAATGTACTAAAAAGCCTGGGAAATCTGCAACTGAGAAGAGTCAATAGAGTGTAGTTCACACAAGATTTCATCTGTTTTACGCAGAGAATATGAGAACAAAGAGTGAGGAATGAGGAGGTAGAGGCAGGGCAAGGGGGCCAGGAAGTTACATGAGCTACACGGCTATGTATTTTGTGAGCCAGAAGAGTCTGACACATAAGCCCAGTAATACATGTTGGTAGTGAGTGCTATTTTAGAAGCCTTTCAGAACTGGAGCAAAGTCTCAATTCTATTTAGGACAGGAGAGGCCTTGGTCAATGGGTGGTCCTGACCAGAAAACCCCTCTCACTCTACCTTCCTCCTCCTGACACTCTTCAAAGGTTTAACTCTTTTGTTTTCTGTTTCTCATCTTCCCAGAGGGCTTTCACTTTTTGACTATTCCTCCAGAGAAGATATCCTAATCTCTGTTGTTGCTAGGTGCCATCAAGTCGGTGTCTGACTCATTGTGACCCTATGTACAACAGGTGAAACACTATTGCCAGTGCTTCTCTGCTATTCATAGGGTTTTTAATGGCAGATTGATATTTTGGGGAGTGGGTTGCAGGTCCTTCTCCCAAGTCTACAGTATCTGGTGTTCCCAGGCGGTCTCTCATCCAAGTACTAACAGGCCCAACCCTGCTTAGCTTCCAAGATCTGATGGGATCGGACGCCATAGTCCTACAGCTACAGGCATCCTAATCTCTAGCAGTGTCAAATATAGGGCTGGAAAATGAGTCCCCCAGGTTGGAAGGCATTCAAGAAATGACTGGTGAAGAATTTCCTCCTCAAAGTAAAGTCAACTTAATGATAGGAATGAAATAAAGTCCCCCGGACCTCCAGCTGCTGATGTGGCATGGCTCAAAATGAGAAGAAACATAGTGGCTACAACAATGGGTTTAAACATAAAAAGACTGTGTGTGGCACAGTGTTGGGTGGTATGTTGTTCCTTTGTAAGGTTGCCAGGGGTCAGATCCAACTCAACAATACCTAACAACAACAACATCCCTACCTCTGATCTCATGAAAATTTTAGACACTCCCCTAGAAACCATTCATAGTCTCCAAAGGCAAACTGGCAAAGACAAGATCACTATTTTGCATAATTCTAAATAGTTCTGATATTGCTGTAAATCCATGGTGAGGTGCACCCAAGTGGAGTCAGTTATGCCTGGAGTAAAGTTGAAGGGATGTTTTTGCCTCACATATATTGCAAACAAGCTGCACAACTGTGGTCAATTACCATAAAATTGATAAATCATACTGTATTTTTTCTATCTCTTTTAGTTATAGAGCTCTGCAGGAATCCATGGTTGTTAGAGCCCATGGAATAAGCAAGGTACATATTTGAGTTGCATTTGCTAGGGACAACAGAGCAACTGGCAAAGGTAATTATAGAACTCTCATTTTCTGACTTTCAATCTAGTATTATTATCATTTAAAAGGATGACAAATTTACACAAAATAAAAAAACAGCTATTGAAAAACCATTATACACACCTCTCACTAAAAATTGAGAAACTTAACATTTCCATGTAAGAAAACTCCTAAATTACAGAGAGCTCATGGTCAGAGCATTTTCCTGTGAAAGGATGATTGTTTAGAACACAGAAATGAGGGCAAGGTACCTGGGTTCCTCTCTCCCTGGTTTCTCCAATCCCCAGCAAAGCCACTTTGAAGACATGAGGTAACTTGCAATTTATTCCAAAGAAAATGTGTTACAGCAACTATGGGCAGTATGGAATCATAGGGTTGCCAGGACTCAGATCCAACATAGAACCCTATGTTCTAGCTACTGTCACTGGTTCACTGCTTCATTTATTTGACAAAGGTAAGATGATGATTTCCCAGACACTGCTTAGGCACTGGAGCTATAGATCTAAATGAGCAGCAGTCTTTTTTTTTTTTTTTTCTGCAAGGCTACAACTTGCAGGGAGAAAACAGATCAGGGAATATTTTAGGGCTTTCTCCAAATCACGATGACTCAGATGCGAGGGAGATAATATTGACAGTCCTGCTTTACCTCCAAGATTCCATAAAGTTCCTTTCATCTTGATTCAGGCTTGATTAGAGAACTCATCGTATGCCTGTAAGTCTATCTCTAATTGTAAATACAATCAATATAGAGAATATCAAATTTACTTACTTGACAAACCATGAAACTGATTCAGCCCACAGAACCTGGAAATACCGACTTGAGAGACTTTCAGGATGGAAAATGAAATGCGATCATTTGCATTGCACTGGCAATATTGCAGCCCAGTCCTTTCAGAAGTAATAAAAAGCCCAAACCAAAAATGCTAGGATGCAGTGGGACTCTGAAAATTATGTTTGGGAATTTCAAAGCATTAGAAGACAATTATTCCATGATGAGAGGGAGGAAGAGCAAGTAAGTGCCAGGGTACATTATCTGGATTTGAATACAGTAGTAAATAAAAGTAAAGTTTTAGGTGGCAGCTGTAAGCTTTAGCACTATCTTCATCTCTCTTCCACCTAACGACCCAGGTATATTAGCTGAAACTTCCTATCTCATGGGAGACCATCAGTGGTTATGGAGGGTACTGTTGGTCCCCCACCAAAATGCCATTTATTAGGTCAGTGTTCCTAAGCCAGACCTGACATGAGCATTAACTGCTCACAGTTTCACCCTTTCCTTCTTTAGGGAACTGCCCCAGACTGCAGCTTCTCTCCACTTCCAGGGAGTCCACAGCCAATGACTGGTTTGTAAGGGTGGACAAAATCCTGACTCCCTCTTTTTAAGGTGGGAGAGCTCTGTGCAGCTCTTCATGCTCCACAGCCTGGGTGGATCAGGCTGAAGTGAGATATCAGCTGGTCCCACATCTTTGCTTAGCTTCCTCCTCATCTCTCTCATGTCACCCACTTCCTTAGAGGTTGTTCTTAAGAGCTTCCCTCAGCACATCATTCTCTGAGAATCTCCATCTCAGCCTCCATGTCTAAAGAATTCTGAGACACTGGGGAATGTAAGGTCCAATGATCATGGCAAGTCTACAGTTTCAAGGGTTGCATTGGTATCTTTGAACCTTACCTGGTCCCAAAGGCCTTCTGGTGAGTTCTCCAGCTCGCAAGATCTGTCCTCACACCCAGCCGGAGAACTTTCCTACCTACCTAGTTCTCACATCAGCTGGACCAGGCTAAGGATGCCACCTGGTCCTCAACCTCAATGGGTTTTTACTTCCCTGACACTCCCCACAGCATTCTAACAAGCTAATCACATCCTTCTGTAGGAACCAGGGACATCTCCACCTCTTGTTCCTACAAAGTCTGTCTCCCACAGCCCCTGCTGGTTCACTCTGCTCCCTAGCGAAGCCCCACATGGCCCTACATGGTGTGTGGTGTCATCCTTCCCCAGATAGCAAGGATGTGTGTCTAATAACTTCTGTCAACCTCATCTGTCCAGTGTGGAGTATCGTGGGTCAGGGATCCTCCCTGCATAGGGTGGGGAATCTCTCTCTCACCAATAGGATGGATAGGAGGTGACCAGAAAAATCAAGTGATGGAAATCAACAGGAAAATCATTTTTCCTTTGCTAGTGTCAGGCAATTTTTTGGGAAGATATCTATTTTATAAAGGAAGGTCAATCTGTAGTGTCCAATAAGGTAAAACTAACTTTAACAGACTCTAATGGTCATACAGGAGAAGGATCCAGTAACCCACTCCCAAAAATCAATTCGCTATTGAAAACCCTATGAATAGCAGAGAAGCACTGACAATAGTGTTTTGCCTGTTGTACGTAGTTCACTATGAGTCGGACATCAACTTGAGGGCACCTAACAACAATAATGGTCATATGGGCCACATGTCCGTCAGCTTGTCATATTATGTGGGATTGCATGGTGCTGCGATGCTGAAAGTTAAGCCACGGTATTTTAGACAACAGCAGGGTCACCAACAGTGGACAGGTTTCAGCTGAGCTTCCAGACTAAGACAGACTAGAGATAAGGACCCAGCAGCTCACTCCAAAACAGCCTATGAATAGCAGAGAAGCACTGTCAAATATTGTGCTGGAAAATGAGCCCCACACCCCCCAGCTGGAAGGCATTCAAGAAATGACTGGAGGAAGAATTGCCTCCTCAAAGTGGAGTCTACCTTAATGATGGGAATGGAGTAAAGCCCCTGGGACCTCCAGTTGCTGATGTGGCACAACTCAGATAGAGAAGAAACAGTGGTTGCAACAATGAGCTCAAACATAAAAAGATCTCATACATAGCATAGCGTTAGGTAGTGTTTCATTCTGCTGTATGTTGGGTCACTATGAGTCAGACCTGATTTGACAGAACCTAACAACAACAATGCCTGCAGCCATACCACCTGTGGCATCTGATCCCATCAGATCTCAGAAGCCGGGCAGGGTGGAGCCTGGTTAGTACTTGGATAGGACACCGCCTGGAAACACCAGATGTTGTAGGCTTGGGAAAAGGACCTGGAAACCCACTCCCAAAAAACAATCAGCCATTGAAAACCCTATGAATAGCAGAGAAGCACTAACAATACTGTTTTGCCTGCTGTACACAGGATCACTATCAGTCAGACACTGACTTGATGGCACCTAACAACAACAACAACAACAACAACAACAACAACAACAATGGTCATACAATCAGAAGACTTCTATCTTGAGTTCTACCATCTCCTCCAAACAGATTCAAACAGGACATTGTGTGAGTCAGCCTACAAGGAGTGAAATGTACCTGTTCCCATGTTATACATGGGCATACTGAAGGAATTCATAGAGATATTTCAATCACTGAAAGTACAAAAGGCTGGGTATAATAGACCACACTTGGAATCCCAGCACTTGGGTGGCTGAGGCAGGCTGGTAATTCAAGGTCATCCTACACAACTGGGCAAAACACATTCTCAAAACACACACACACACACACACACACACACACACACACACACACACACACACACACACAGTGCAAAGGATACAATGTTCCTAGCTAATCCAAACTTAAAAAGGAGATGACAGTTTGCCAAGACATGAAAGGATGCTTGTTCAGTCTTGTGTTACAATGAGACAAAGACAACAAGGTTTGTTCAAAGTACCGTTGGTAAGTTTTTTACAGAGAAATAAAGCACTTTAATTACCCATCTTTCTAATATTTAAATGATAGATTGGTAAATAAACATACATAAATGTTATTTATGTTTATTTACCAATAAAAATAAGGTTTCCACCTTGGACAGAATGACTCATACTATGAAATTGCACTGTGAAGTCATGGAGGAAAGTGGGCATATTTGCATACTTTCATTACGGCTGCCTCTGCCACCACTCAGTCATCCATCCCTATGTAAAATCTCTCAGGTTTTACTTGAGAATGGAAGGTGGCAGCACGTTGAGTTAAATCTATTCTGCCACATGTAAGTCAAACCCTTGGAGCACAAGTCTAGCGGGAAGACACCCAAGCTGTTGCCAGGGTTTCCTCAGTCTTGTTCTTTCTCAGAGGTGATTCATTCAGGAACCTGAAGACTGCTTTTTAAAGCAATCCAAAAGCCTGGATGCAGTGGTGCCTATAATCCCAGTGACTCGGGAGGCAGAGGCAAAAGGATCCCAAGTTCGAGGCTAGAGACAGCCTGTGTAACTTAGTGTGATCCTGTCTCAAGATTTTTTTAAAAATCTGAAAAGTGAGTGTGCAGCTCAGTGGTAGAGCACTTGGAAAGTATGCACAGGGCCCTGGGTTCAGCCTGCAAGTACTGCTAAATAATTAATTAATTAATAACAAAGCAGTATAACAGGTCTGTTAGCACTTAATTGCATCCACAGTCTGTTCCCTAGCATAATCAACAGTCTTGATTTGGAGATGATGCAATCTGGGGCAGCCTTAACAGTAGTTCAATTTCTATCTTTTATCTTAAGGGAGTTACCTCAGGTTAGAAACTATTTTCTCCCTGGAAGAAGTGGTGGGATATTCCAACTGAGGTGATTTTTAGGCAGATAGTGGGACTGAAGTATTTAGAGACTCTAGGAATATCATTCAGTTAGTTACATTGTCAAAATCTTAATTACCAGCAGGCTGTTTTACTTAGGCCAGTGCTATTTTACATTTATACTTGAGATACTTCTAATATAGCTGTGCAATGTAGGTAGAAAATAAAATTACTTGGTTGGGTATGTTGTTGGTTGTTGTTAGGTGCCATCAAGTCGCGTCTGACTCATAGCGACCCTATGTATGGCAGAATGAAACAAACACTCCCCAACACTGTGCCAGGCAAATGATCTTTTTTATGTTTAAGCCCATTGTTGCAGACACTGTCAATCCATCTAGTTGAGGATCTTCCTTTTTTTCATTAACCTGCCACTCTCCCAAGCATGATGTCTTTCTCCAGAGAATGGTCGCTCTTAAAAACATGTCCAAAATACGTAAGACACTGTCTGGCCATCTTTGCTTCTGAGGAGCACTCTGGTTGTACTTCTTCCAGGACAGATCTGTTGGTTCTTTTGGCAGTCCAAGATACATTCAATATTTGTCTCCAGCACCATAATTCAATAGGGGGTGGGTAAATCACTATTGCTAGAAACAAAAACTAATGGCAGTACAAATTAGGTGAGAAAACAGAACATATATATGTATATACTTTACAGAGGGGTCTTTATGTTTACACAGGTAAATAGATAGGGATGGATAGATGAATGAATGAATGGACAGATAAGATACATAGACGGGTAAAGAGACATAGGGAGATTGAGAGATAGGCAGTCCTGCCTTTGCACATAGTGCTGGACAATAAAATTGACTGTGAAATCTGAAACTGTACTAAGTGATCTTTTTCTTTTCTTTTCTTTTCTTTTTTTTTTTTTTTTTACAGTATTGGGGGGTTGAACCCAGGGCCTTGCGCTTGCATGCTTTGCAAGCGCTAGACCACTGAGCTGCGCCCCTAGCCCATTTTTTTTTTTTTTAACTTTTTGAGACAGGGTCTCTCTAAGTTACTCAGACTGCCTCTGGTCTCGAATTTGTCATCCTCCTGCCTCCGCCTCCCAAGCCTCTGGGATTATAGGTGTGTGCCACCACACCCGGTGCTTACTAAGTGATTTTAATAAGGAGTAAGGAAAATTAGGATTATTCCATGACTCAACATTTTTAATAAAAATATTATAAACTGTCTGCTTGTCATTTATAAACATACAGGAAATTAAAATAGAATAAAAATAATGTCTATTTAGCAATCTATCATTTAAATATTAGAAAGACGGGGAATTAAAGTGCATTATTTCTTTGTAAAAAACTTACCAACAGTATTTTGAACAGAGCTTGTTGTCTTTGTCTCATTGTAACACAAGACTGAACGAGCATCCTTTCCATGTCTTGGCAAACTGTCATCTCCTTTTTAAGTTTGGATTAGCTAGGAACATTGTATCCTTTGCACTTTTTTTTTTTTTTTTTTTTTTTTTTTTTTTTTTTTTTTTTT
>VMDO01004467.1:78070-104413 GCA_007922755.1 Pedetes capensis | reverse complement strand
TTTCTTCTGTTTTGTTTCGGCATTATCACCTTTCATCCCTTTACTGTTCTGTCATTTTTGTGGAAGAGCTTTCTCTTTTTATTATCTATTCCTATAGAATGATATGGGGGCTGGGATTTAGCTCAGTTGGTAGAGCACTGCACTGTGGTCTCTGAGGTCCTGAGTTCAATTCCCAGCACCACAAAAATTGGAGAAGGACCTGGCAATCCACTCCCAAGGCAATACCGAAACAGCCAGCCATTGAAAACCCTATGAGGGTCACTATGAGTTGGATACCGACTCGACGGCACCTAACAACAACAACAACATAGAATATCATATAGATTCACCACTGATAGACAAGGAGGAAACACATTTACTCACTTTCCTATTTGTGTGTGGACTAACAGGTAGATGTGTGGTGACCAACTGCATCAAAACTTTGAAAGAAGAGATGTGATAGGTCTCTCGTCAAGATGCATATATGCTATCTACGTAGTAATTTGTCACCTGAGGAGTTAACAGCACCATTTATACTTTAAGAAGTTATTGATAATATACCATGCAAAAGAAATTCCCGGGTAATAGAAATGTGCAGAGTATGTGTGTGTGCTTGTGGTCAGTGACACTGCTATGAGAGTGGACTCTGGGAAGCCTTAGTTAAATGGACAGATGTTTTGTGGGCCCCTTTATTAACTCAGCTTAGTGAAAAGTCCTGGGCTTTGGTATTAGAAAGAGAAACTGTAATTCTAGCTCTGCTAAGTACTAGAGGAGGGATCTTAGAAACATTACTCAGATTCTCCAGGCTTACCTCACAGGATGGGCATTATTAAAGTGCAATGCCTGCAATAGATGAAGCACATAATAAATATGAATTACCAACATCCTTTCTTCCAATAACACCATGGGGAGGCACAGCTGTATAAACATTCCCATTTGAAAGAATCTGAAATGGGAATAAGTAAAGCTGAGAACTGAACTTGCATCTCAGAGATCCCAACTGGGTTTTCTGTTTTGCTGTGTGGTGTTTTTGCATTTTTAATCTGGCAAAAAAAATCATTTGCAAATGGAAATACCAAGGTAAAGCAAAAGCAATGCCTGATCACACAGAGCACAAAACAGACTTCCACAGTTCTGCCATGTACGTGTTTATTATGGTCTTTCTATGCAGCCACAGACTCAGAACTTAAGTTTGTTTTTCTCTTGTCTGAAAGTGGACCATGGAAAAACACTTCAACAGATAGATAACTGAAAAGAAGATTAAAAAATATGATTGAAAAAGTATGTTTGGGGCTTGGTGTATTTTACAATTTGGGGTAGGAATCAGTGTTTATGGGCCTTCTAGGGGCAGATTAGGGTTTTCAAGGAGTTAAAAGATTTGAAACTAATAGGATCACGGAAAAGACTTGACATTGATGTGCGTGTCTCATCAGAGGTGACAGTGCTCAGAAAAGAAAACAGTCTGGGGCTCACACTACTGTGGCTCACAGGACCCAGAGGCCAAGAAAACACAACCTGAGGCCTGCACTGAACAAAGTTTAAGAAGAGAACAAATGTGAACTGTATTGGATGAGCTGCATAAGATGCTTTCAAAAACCTAGCAAAAGAAATGATGATCTCACAGTGTTGCCCTACTCTCTAGGGGTTTCTGTATCTTACTTCTGAAGGTGACTTTAGATAAAACACCTTCCATTCTCTGGGGGCCAGATTCCTCCTCTGTAGGGAGAAGAGGTTGGATTAGATCACCTCTAAATTCTAAATTGTTGTTTTGTTTGGGGCTGGGATTTAGCTCAGTTGGTAGAGTGCTGTGCTGCAGTCTCTGAGGTCCTGAGTTTAATTCCCAGCACTGCAAAAATGGGAGAAGGGCCTGGCAATCCACTCCCAAGGCAATCCCCAAAAACAGTCAGCCATTAAAAACCCTATGAGGGTCGCTATGAGTTGGATACTCACTCGACGGCACCTAACAGCCAACCAACCAACCAAGTTCTAAGTTGCCTGTCACTGTACCACTGTGGCATCCAATCCCATCAGATCTCAGAAGCTGGGCAGGGTCAGACCTGATTAGTACCTGCATGGGAGATTGCCTGGGAACACCACGTGTGGCAGGCTTAGGAGAAGGACCCGGCATCCACTCCCCAAAAAACAATCAGCCATTGAAAACCCTATGAATAGCAGAGAAGCACTAACAATACTGTTTCACCTGTCACACGTAGGGTCGCTATGAGTTGGACACCACTCCATGGCACCTAATAACAACAACAACAAGTTCTCCTCTCTCTGACTTTGCATATGAAAGCCACCATGTTAAATTTAATCCATCCTTCCTGGCCTTCAAGCTCCTCCATTAACTGAGTGCCATCCAAGGTACCAGGTGTGCTTCCTCCAGGAAGAACTGTCTCCTGCCGACCAGTCTCTGCCCTCTGCCCTCCACATAAGATATACTGACACAGATTCCTTTCTTCTTTCTCTTCTCTCTGGGAGTGTGGCAAGCTTTCTCCAGTCACTGGAAACCTCATCATTTCTCAGGGGCCATCCTCAAACTCCCCAGACTATCTCCAGGAGAAGAATAATGTTAATATTAAGTTTTCCTCCTATGTAGAGTCAAGGAGTTTTCAGGATTTGCCCTGAACAGGATTTTAAAAAGGAAGTCAATCCCATTTCATATTATTTAATTTATGTAAACACCACTCCTATATGCTTGAAATTAAATATAATCTGTACAATCTTGTCACAAAGCTACTGTTATTCATCTACGAAATCAAAGCTTAATAGTATAGAGAAAGACAAAGGATGTGAATTTAAGGTAAATTACAGTGGAATATATTCAGGATCACATTTTATATCTTTACAAATACCGAGAAAATTGGCTAGTATTTGTGATAATATAAGAAAGGCACAGCATTAAGGATTTTCCATTCATTGTAACATTTGGCTAAAAACCATTCATATGTCTCTACACTAGGATTCGATATTAAATTTCTATTAAAAAATTGTGGTTTGGATTTGTTCCTTTGGACTGGATCTATGGCAATTTTTGAGAAGTTTGAAGATAAAAGCAATAGAGGACGTTCTTGCTTATAATAACTATCTATGACAAATCTTTATTGCTCTTAAACATACACTGAATAATATACTTAAGGAAATAATTATAAGAAAAATAACATTCCAAAAACATAAAAAGCTTTTTTTTATATGCCTTTATTATTGCTCCATGGGAATGAATGCGTAATAATGAATCTTTTCCAACTTGGGATAAGCAAAAGGTATAATACAGTATATAAGTGAAAAAGATGGAAACTTTAGGAAAACTGCCAGTATCACTAAGAATGACACAATAGCAATTTTCAACTATCCAAATGGTAGTGATTTAAACACAGTTGGTGTCTAAAGAGATGACAGCCAGAGCTGAGACCACTTTGCTAACTTGGCAGGGGTGGAAAGGTGTGCAATGGCCAGCCCATGGGTGCCCTCCAGATTGAGCTTCTAGCCTGCCCTATGCCCTGAGAGGCCCACTCACCTCAGCACAGTCTATCAGTGGGGCTCCCTTGCCTCTGGCTACCCCAGTAGGCAATCAGTGACCAGGGGTTAGTAGGGGCTGTTTCTTTCCCAAAGATCACAGGGAGAGGGTGCTGCTTTTCCAAAGCTACAGAATTTGCTAGTTTCAGTAACTGTCTCTTCTTGCTCTCTCAGGCCAAGGGATGGTGGTGGCCTCTTGCTGTTGGTGGCCCTGATGTGCTTCCCCATCTCTTACTGGTTTTTCTCACCTTGGCTACAACTTACAAACTGTCCATAAATCCCTTTCAGCCACCACGTTAGAGTTTCCAAAACATCTCCTGCCAGGACCTGGAATATGTGGTACCTCACCACTCATAGGTCCACTCAATTCTGCTCGGGAGCAAGTGAGGATATGTTTTGTCAAAATCATTTCCTACTCTATCCTTCTACAGCAAATGTCTGTTGTTTTTGCCTTTACTATATCCATCCAATGCCTATAGCCGTAGCCCTGTGGCATCAGATCCCATCAGATCTCGGAAGCTAAGCAGGGTCAGGCCTGGTTAGTACTTGGATGGGAGACTACCTGGAAACACCAGGTGCTGTAGGCTTGGGAGAAGGACTTGGCAATCCACTCCCAAAAATCAATCTGCCACTGAAAACCCTATGAACAGCAGAGAAGCACTGACAATAGTGTTTCATCTGTTGTAAGTAGGGTCGCTATGAGTTGGATACTGACTCAA
The DNA here is from genome assembly GCA_007922755.1 of Pedetes capensis. NCBI lineage: Eukaryota > Metazoa > Chordata > Mammalia > Rodentia > Pedetidae > Pedetes > Pedetes capensis. Next base: position 100,199 of record VMDO01004467.1, on the reverse strand, counting down.
TGGCACCTAACAACAACAAAAACAACAACAACAACAACATATCCATTCACTCTTTTCCTTGCACATCCCCCCATTTTTCCATTCAAGAACCATGCTTCTGGGTGCACACACTTGTAATCCCAGCATATGGGAGGCTGAAGCAGGAGAATTGCAAATTCAAAGCCAGCTTGGGCTTAATAGTAATACCCTGTTTAAGAAAAATTAAAAGAGCCATTCTTTTTTATCTTTAATTTTCATTACAAACACTAACTCATAAATTCATGAAAGGCTACTTATGGTTTGTGTATATTATGCTGTTGATGCTTCTAACACTCTGTGGACATGGGGACATGACTTGTTTGAAGCTGATTGCCATACAACTGGGGCTCAAAATATGATCCAAGTCAATCCAATTAGACTTAACTTCAGGTCTTGTGTTAAAGGGAGTGGGCCAAGAGAACTCTATTCTCTATGACAGCCAGGTGGTGTACAGAAAAACAAATCTGGAACTGTCAGGCCAAGTAGAGAGGGCTTTCTTGAGAATAAACTAAAATAGTAGGCAGGGAAAGAAAGAGAGATCCAGTGTCTAATATTATTTGAATCCCTGGATCCCACTAGGCCTGAAGCTTATCCTTGGGCATTATAGTTATCAGAAACTGTATATACCCGTTTTGCTCAAGCAAAACTGGAGTGACCTTTCTGTCACTTGAAACTGCAAGATCCTTGACTAATAAGCCTTCTCCTCATAAAAACGTGTATTTGGAAAGAGTAAAATGTAAACAGTGTTAGAGACTGTGACATTAAAAAAAATATTGTTAGGTAGCTAGCTTAGGCATTGTTGTTAGGTGCCATCGACTCAGGTTTGACTCATGGTGACCCTCGTAGGGTTTTCAATGGCTGATTGTTTTGAGATTGCTTCGGGAGTGGATTGTCACATCCTTCTCCCATTTTTGTAGTGCTGGGCTAGAATCTGGGTCCTCAGAGAGTGCAGAGCAGCAGTCCACCAACTGAGCTAAACCCCAGCCCAGCTTAGCCATTAGTAGGCAATATGGAGGAAAAGGGGATTGAAAATGGCTCCTGCCATTCTACCATGATGAAGAAGCAACGTGCACCTCTGAGGACTTTGGAAGGCATTTTTAAATGGGTTCCACACCAAACCCAAGCTCTCAAGCCATTTACAAAATAAAGATGCTAGGCCCATGTCACACTGGGCTCCCAGAACTGGGCACCCAGGGCTGATGTCACACTGGGCATTCTTAGTGTGAATAAAACTAGAGGGCACAAGCACTCAACCCCTCTTTTTCCACTCCCCTCTCATCCTCTCCTTTTCTCTCTGCTCCTCAGCTCTTCTCTTTCGTCTCTCCCTTCTCTTGGGCTGCCACCTTCTCTTTCTATCCACAGCACCTTTCCTTCTAAAAGCCTGCTTAACTACCCTGTTCTCCGGCTTCTTTACCTTCCCCTGGGAATAGAAATACCCTTATGCCAATTCACCCTGGGAATGCATATTTTTACAATTTCCTTTCCAGGTTTGCCTAAGCTTCTCCAGATGCCTCAGTTTTCTCCCTGTAATTATTCCTTAAAAGTATACCATCTTTGCTGTTGTTGTTGGGAGCCTTGGAGTCAGGTCTGATATTCTATATTCTCTACTATAACTTAGGTGTTGACTATAAATTCTTTTATATGCTGAATACAAGGACTGAGGTTTTTTTAGGTTTTGCAGCCAGTTTCCCACTTCAGACCGGTTAACTGGCAGCTCCTGGATCTGCCTTCCCAGTAACAGTATGTCTATCCACCCAGATTTATGGTGTCATCTTCATTAAGAACACTAGCTCATAAATTCATGAAGGGCTACTTATGGTTTGCATTTATTATGCTGTTGATGCTTCTGACACCTGCATTGCCCCTTTAGTTCTCTGCTACCTGTGAGAGATGGGACAACACCAAACCAGAAAGCCAACTTTGTATTGAACTTTGGGGCCCAGACCCACGCATGAACTGCTGAAAACAGAACAATGATGGAAATCAGCTCAATGGTGTGTTCAAGTATTATTCTGAACTGCCATTTGTCTAGGCCTTCACAGAGGACAGGGTTCATTGGCAGGAAAGCTGTTATTGCATCATTATTCCTATTTACTGCCTATTAAAATGTGAGTCACTGAGGGGTCAGACTGTCCCAAAAGACCAGTGCTCCTGAGCACTCAAGGTCAAATTCAATGGCCAGCAATCAGGTATAAGGACAATGGCAAAGTCTCAATCCTTTAAAATGCAGAAAATGGGTAAGTCCCAGGAGATGGTCACAAAGTGAGCTTTACTATCATCAACGTTTCACATGCCTTGGGAAAAGAAATTGGGGTGACAATGTTTATGTGTTAATTACAAAGATACCTTAGGGATGAATGAATAAAGATGACATGTTTATTCATTTTAATCACAATCCTACCCTACCCACTCCTGCTAACACCGTGTTTCACATAAAGTAGGAGTTCCTTAATGATGACATTTAGAACCTATTGGCTTAGGAGAACAAATAAAATATATACTATAAAATAAAATATAATGTATGAAAGTGTCAGCACATAGTAGTTGGCCAAGAAATCCCTGCTGTTATTTCCATTGCTATCATTTTTAAATATATGATTCAATCAAACAGGCAGGCTCATCAAAACCCACACAAATCTTTGTAAGCAACAGTTGCAACTTCCTTGCCTCCCAAGGTAGCAGCTCTGTTATGAATTTGAGTCACCTTCCCTGCCCTTCCTACTAGCCAAGAAAATCAAACTGTTCATCAACTTGCTCAATCATCCATTGAACAATTAGTCACCATATGCAATTTGCCACATATTTAACTGTATGTTGGGGGAATCAGTGTTGATTAAGATAAATTCTGTATGTAATACAAAAGGCAGGCGGTCTGTCAGAGTGGATCAGAAATCCAAATGGACTGTCAAAGAGAATCATCAGTGGTGGCAAGCAAATGTTGGGTGAACCTAGAGGAAAATGATAGAAAGAAACACTCTCCTTACCTTTTCTGCAAGCCAGCCAAGATGCCTGATCTCTCGGCTCCCGGCAATACCCGTCTTCCCCAGCTGCTCTCTGACTTCGGCAATCACTTGGGGCAGCAGGTCACTAACATTGGAATGGATGGCACTGAACCAGGCCTGGGCGGTGGCCGAGTCCTTGCTCCTTAGGACCACCATGTGCTTCGCATCTGGAGAGTGGATTTCAAGCTGCCTAGAGAAGCAAAGAGACAGGTTAGAAGATTCCATAGCAGATCCTGCTTCAGCAAGACCTGCCTCGTAAAAGTAAACTAAGTCTTCTTTTTTCTCCCTCTTTTGGTACTGAGGACCGAACTCAGGTCCTTGTACTTAGAAGGCGAGTGCTCTATCACTGAGCGAAATCCCACCACTGAGCTAAATCCTCAACCCCAAATTCTTTATTCTTTTAGACTTTGTCCATGTCTCATGATTAACCTTAATGGTATTACCATTCATTCATTCATGCATTTATTCATCTACAAATATTTATCCATTGCCCGGGTTCCAGGCTACGTACTGAGAACATGGTTATGCAACCACTAATCACCTGAATTAAGGATATATAGTTTTCTTGCTATCCAGCTGATTGGCTTATTAGCAGTATCATATCAAGACATCGAAACTGTGAGGTGATACTAATTCAATACAAAGAGGAATTTAATAGTATACTCACCTCATTACTGCTGCTTGCAGGATGTAGACAGAAATATCTAGCTGCATGCTTAATCCTACTGCCCAGTGTTAATCAATTGAGAATATTTTAAAGATGATCAAACTTATCTTATTCTTAACTTATAACTTATTCTTAATAAACAACTTATTCTTAATAAACTTAACTTATTCTTAAGGAATCTTGTTCTTGGCACATTTAAGTGCCACTGAATCCTTGGACTCCTGTAGTGGAGGAGTGAAGTGGCCTAGGAAGGGGTAACAATGTGGAAATAGACACACTGAGGATAGTATATTTAAAACCAAACACTCAAGTTTATGCTAGACTCAACTTGGAGCCCTGAGATACAGGGAAAGCAATCTTCTTATTGTCATTGTGGTAAATGGAGGAAGTTCTAGACTGATACTTTTTATTTTGATGTAATTATGGATTAACATGGAGTCGCACAAATCACACAGAAAGATCTGGTGCACCATCTGCCCAGTTTCCCCTGATGGTTATGTTTTACATACTATAGAACAATATCAAAACTAGGAAATTGGCATTGGTACAACATAGGGGTACAATTCTATACCACCTTATCATGTGTAGGTTTCTGTAAAGACCACTGCAATCCAGATACAGAACTATTTCATCGCCACAAAATTGCTCTCCAACTACCCCCTTATCATCATATCCTCCCTCCACAATGCCAAATCTCTACCTCTTCTTCATCTCTATACTTGTTAGACACATACTTTTATTGTAGAGAAAATATTTATTCATTCATGTATGTTGTTGTTAGGTGCTGTTGAGTCAGGTCCAACTTATAGCAACCCTCATAGGATTTTCATTGGCTGATTGTTTTGAGATTGCTTCAGGAGTGGATTGCTATGTCCTTCTCTCATTTTTGCAGTGCTGGGGTTTGAACCCAGATCCTCAGAGAGTGCAAAGAAGCACTCTACCAACTGAGCTAAATTCCAGCCCATTCATTTATATATACATATACATAAATGCCATTAATTTGTTCATACTTGTAATAGAAAGATATAAAGGCCGGGACATTCAAAACCAAATAGAATTCTCTATTTATTCATTTCTTTTCATCTCTTAATACAACCATCCATTGAGAATTTACTGTGTACAGGCAAAGTGTTAAATCCTCTTGTGATATTATATGTAATGTTCCTAGTAATCCAAGCCGGGCATGGTGGCGCCTGCCTGTAATCCCAGCGGCTTGGGAGGCAGAGGCAGGAGGATCACAAGTTTGAGACCAGAGGCTGTCTGTGTAATTTAGCAAGACCCTGTCTCAAAAAGTAAAAAAATTGGGCTGGGGTGCAGCTTAGTGGTCCAGCACTTGCAAAGCATGCAAGCGTGAGGCCTTGAGTTCAACCCCCAGTATCGCAAAAAAAAAAAAAAAAAAAAAAAGCCACATTCCCAGTAGTCCTATGACTGATATTAATAATCCTATTTAGGAGAAGCAGAAGAAGGATGTGGCAATCCACTCCTGAAGCAATCTCAAAACAATCAGCCATTGAAAACCCCATGACGGTCACTATGAGTCAGACTCAACTGGACAACACCTAACAAAAACAAACATCTAACAGAGGAAAAAAACATTAAAGTTTGGAAGAGAAGAGAAAGAAACAATTTACCCAAGGCTGCACAGTTGGGGATGCTGGGATTTCAATATGTTAGGCTGAAAAGCCTATGAATTCAAAACTGTATTACAATGTCTCTGCTTTAGTCAGGGTCCAATACAGGGGCATCTGCTGTCTTCTGCAGCGGTCTGAAGACTGATTCATCATCCTGAATTTGCCCAATAGTGTCCTGCTTAGCTCCTGAGTTGCAAAATAATAATTTGCCAATCACCTCAAAGTTACACATTCCAATGCAACCTGGCCTCATTAACATTTGAAACCAACCTCTGAGAACAAATCTTTTAACTCATAAGCTGTAGTAAAGGAATGATTTGGAAAGTGGGATGTCTCTTGAGGAGGTTTAGCAATAATTAGCATTCTTTTTAAAAAAATTGTAGAACAAGTCTCCTCAGTAAAAATCTGAAAGTTTTATGTGATGGAATGTGGGGTCCTGCGGGTGTCTTCACCCAGAAAGGAAAAACATCATTCCTTTTAGGTACCTTTCAAAGAAATGGGCAGTAAGTCTAGGGTGGGCTTTTCTGCTCACCCAAAGTTCTTCCTCTTCAGTAAAGTTGCAGAGCAGAGTGTGAACTAGGGTTCTTTTTTTTTTTTTTCAGGTACTGGGGGTTGAACCCAGGGCCTCATGCCTGCATGCTTTGCAAGTGCTGGACCACTGAGCTGTGCCCCCAGCCCATTTTTTTGACTTTTTGAGACAGGGTCTCTAAGTTACTCAGACTGCCTCTGGTCTTGAATTTGTGATCTTCCCGCCTCTGCCTACCGAGTTGCTGGGATTACAGATGTGTGCCACCATGCCCTGCTTGAACTAGGATTCTTGAAAAGTGTTAAGGACAGCTCACTTGCTTTTCAAATTATTCTACAAATATCTCTTATTCTAGCAATTTAAAATTTGCAAATACTTCATTTACAATTTTTTTTTTTTTTAAGAGCTGGACTTGTTTTTAAAGCAATAACAGCTTGGAAGTGGCCATTCCTCAGCTATCTCCACCTTTCTTTCTTCCTCTTTCTCTCTCTCTCTCTCTCTCTCTCTCTCACACACACACACACACACACACACACAGACACAGTGATGTCAGCAAGAAAGAAGAAAAGAAGGAAGGGAGGGCGGGACTGAGAGAGGGAGGAAGGAAGGAAGGAAAGAAGGAAGGAAGGATGAGTGTTTTGTCTGTTGGGTTGCCAGCATGTCCCTGGGAGAAAGCAGACTTACAAACAAAGATGTAGCCTAGTGATATGGAGACCAATTTCTTCCAGGTTTTGATGTCATTTATCAACATTGTTGTTGTTGTTGTTTTGGTGTGTTTTATTTTTGAGACAAGGTCTCTCTGTTAGGCCAACTTGGCCTGGAACTCATTATGTAGCCCAGGCTGGCTTCCAATTCATGATCTTCCTACCTCAACCTCCTGAGGGCTAGGACTGCAGGCGTGTGCCACCAGGTCCTGCATTATTATGAATTTTTAAGTGAACTTTTAAAAGCCTAACACGGCAGTGACAGAGCCAGACCATGGCTAGAGGCAGGATGATGTCCAGGCCCCACGTGGTAGGGGCAGTGGTGGCAGTGGCAGCGAAGGCCCCAGGAGAGGGTGGAGTTGAGGGGTTCAGGGAGACACCACACTTAGGGGGACGTCAAAGACCTATTTCTACAGGAGCCCAAATAAACATTCTAGAATGCGTTCCCCTTCTTCAGGAAGAGAACTCAGTTGTACCTCATGAAGCCAAATGCCAGGGGAAACCATTAGCTGGAATGTACAGCAAAAGAGAAGAGAAAAGAAATGCTGGGAACGTGATGCGAAATGCCATGAAATCCGAGGAACAGAAGGCCAAGGACACCAGGAGAGGTCCCCGGCACCGTTTCCAAACCAAAAATCCGAAGCAGCAGAACCTCTAAACACGCCACGCTCATCCTGTGATCCCACCAAGGCAGCCATTGACAAGCCAGCCCTGAAAAAAGCCCCTCAAAGACAAACAGGCCCCTTGGGGAAAAGCTCAAGGAAAAACGTAACAGAATCGCAAACTCACAGATTTCTACCCAGTCCGAAGGAGCTCCAGGAAGAGCAAAGCTGAGCTGCAGTTAGGAAAGATGAGTTAGGAAGAGATGAGAGGATTAAAAGTGGAAAGGGAAGAAGGCGTGAAGACGGCCCTCACTGATGGCCAAAGAAAGGGGCATGATTGCCCCCAAGCAGTTGTCCCCGGGGAGCGTTTTTGGTGGAAGACCACTGGGACCTCAGAGATTGCTGATGCTGAGGAGTGGGAGGCTCTGTTCACACAAGACCCTTCCACAGGCTGCTACATGTACTGTGTTCAGTGTGTGCGCAAAACCTTCTGCGTGGATGCAACTCGAGAGGCGAATGGCCTAGGGCAGCTGATCAATCACAGCAGACGTGGGAACGGCCAAGCCAAACTGCATGACATCCACGGCGAGGCGTACCTGTGGCCGAAGCATTAGCCGCCCCTCATCTCCCCTTCTTCAAAGGACACAGTGTCCTCAAAGGGAAATGATTTTGTTTACACACTTAATCTTAGTCGGTCACTACTTCAGATATTTTTCAAAAGGGTATTAAGATGCCTTGTCACTGGAGTATTTAAATATCTATTACAGGTTTCCAAGGTGGCCTGGAACAGATAGCCTTATATTACCAAAACTTTTATATTCTAGTTGTTGTTGTATCTTTTTGTATACAAGTGCTTCCTGTGCGTGGGGTCAAAGACTCAGCACAGGTTTTAGAGGAAAGAGTCAAACATGAACTAGGAAGCCGGGCGGTTCTCTGCCTCCAAATGAAGGACAAGACTCCCCACACTGAACCCTGTGGCATCTGAGGACAGGAGGGTGAGGGCGCCCCTGCCTCCCATGCCTGGCCGGGATGGGACAGCTCCAAGCCCTTGTTCTTCTCACCTCTTGACAGGTGCACATTGAAGTGTATGAATATTTTTGAAAGAGGTCTCCCAGGAAGTGAGGCTTCCCCTCTGCTTTCTCAAAAGCTTACTGACCCCGTGGCCCGTGAGGCTCAGGTCAGGCATAGATTCTTTTCCACAGGCTGCCACTTTTCCAGGCACCTCAAAACATCAGAGTGGGTGAACAAACTAGAGATAGGCCGGGAAAAGCATGCTTCCTGAAACTGAGTTAATGTGAAAGCAGAATTTATTTTAAAAAAATAATAAAAATCAAAAAACAAACAACAACAACAACAACAAAAATTAATTAAAAAAGGGAAAAAAAACAGAAAACAACTTACATGTATATAGGTCTTGAAGTGAGTAAAGTGGCTGGGTTATTTTTTTTTTTTTTTGAGGGCTATTTAGGTTTTTTTTTAATAGAGATTTGAGATGGTACTCTATTCTAATCAAAAATAAAGTTTTGTAGTGGGACCGCATCCACCCACCCAATTCTGGTGGGTTGACAGTTCCCAACGTTTTGTCAGACCCTGTCGAGGCCTTCTGTCTGTCAGACAACCTGCTGTCCTTCCTGTGAAGACCCACAAGGTGAGGAGTGAGCCTGTGAGCCCAGGACCCCTGCCCTAGCCACCGCCTCCAGCCTCAGAAAGGCACCAGGTATGGAGCAGAGCTGGCAGGGGCCGGTGGCCAAGGAGCAAAGATAAGTGCTAGACCACTGAGCTGCACCCTCAGCCCAATTTTTTTTTTTTTTTTTTTTTTTTTACTTTTTTGAGACAGGGTCTCTCTAAGTTATGCAGACTGCCTCTGGTCTTGAACTTGCGATCCTCCTGCCTCTGCCTCCTGAGCCACTGAGATTACAGGCATGCACCACCGCACCCAGGAAGGCTCAAGATTTCAATCAGAATGTGACAATAGGATGAGTAACTGGTTGCTTTCTCCCTACCTAGGGTAACCAATTCTCCCTGTTCAGTCAAGAGGAACTGGGACGTGGGGGATCCTGCCCACCCTGGCCCCAGGCAAATGTGAATGGAGACAGGTATGAGAACCTGCCTTCATCCTTGGTCCTTGCCACCCTACCCTGGGCCTCACCATGGTGCTACCTAAGAAAGTCTTCCTTCCATTCCTGCTACTCTGGTCAGTGGTCAGGGAATTGGAGGATCTGACAGGAGGGTATAAATGTGAGATAAAATGTCTTGGTTGTACCTGTTTGTGGTTTAGCTTTGTATTTAAGCAAGCAAACAAAAAAGGAAATAAACTTGAAAATTATTTGTCATCATAATAATGAAACAAAAACTAAAATATTTATTACCAGGTAAAAAATATATAAAAATCTAACACAGAGAAAAGCACAATTGTAGGTGCACAGCTTGAAAAATATATATATATAGAATACACACATACATACGTATATGTGTATATATGTATGTACGTATATACATATATATGTATATATATGGGGCTAGGATTTAGCTCAGTTGTTAGAGCACCACACTGCAGTCTCTGAGGTCCCAAGTTCGATTCCCAGCACTGAAAAAAATGGGAGAAGGACCTGACAATCCACTCCCGAGGAAATCCTGAAACAATCAGCCATTGAAAACCCTATGAGGGCTGCTATGAGTTGGACATGACTCTACAGCACCTAACAACAACAACAACAACACACATATATATGGGTCTATGTTGTCCAGGCGGGTCTCAAATTTACAATCATCCTACCTCAGCCTCCTGAGTGCTGAGATTACATACCTGTGCCACCACACCCATCCTTTGAATTATTTTTGTAAACTCAATATATGCATGCAACTACCAGGTATATGAAGAAACAGAAAATCATAAGCATCCCAGAGGTCTTCTTTTTCTTCATTCCAGTGACTATTCTTGGAAATAACTACTCCTAGATTTTCTTTTATCATGGACAACTTTGGTTCAAGGGAAATGGATGAGATTTGTTTCTTTCCATTTATTGTTGCTTGAACTGTAACTGGGGGATTCTAGGGTATTTCTGCCGACAAGGTTTAAATACTAGGTCCTGCCCTTTTTAGCTGGTACAGTGGAGCTCCAAACTCACTGAGGACCAGGGTTCCATCCCCCATACCACAAAAACAGGAGAAGGACCTGGCAGTCCACTCCTGAGGCAATCCCGAAACAATCAGCCATTGAAAACCGTATGAGGGTCACCAAGAGTTGGACAGACTCAAAGGTGCCTAACAACAATATCCTTCTCAACAATCATTCTCTGAGTGTGGTCGTAGACCAGAAGCATCCCACCACCTGGAAACTTACTTGAAATGCACATTATCAGTTTCCTCTCCAGAACTACTTACTTGGGAATCCTGGGGATGGGGCCCAGCAATCACCTGACAGATAAACCTGATGCAATTCTAGTTTAAAAAGAGCACTACAGAAAAAGTTTCTATCTTAAACATAATTGGAACCCAAGGATATATAGAAAAATATTGCCATAAAAAGACAAGCAAATGGAAGAGAAGTCTTCGGTGGGGGGTGGGATGGGGATGAGGGGGAGGGAGTGCACAAGAGGGTAAGGGGGAACTTACCTGTGTAATGTACAACAAAATGCATATATGGAAATGCCACAATGAAAAGCATGTCAGAATGAATCACATTAAGGTGTACATTAAAAATTTCCAATAATAATAAAAAAGAGCTGCTCAGTAGGTTCCTAAGGAAAGCACTGGGCTTGGCTATTTGGCAGGCTTCCCAGCAGCTCAGGTGAGCATGCTGACAGGTGAATGAAGCTTCCCCCCAACAGTCCTCAAAGAGTGAACACAGAAGACCCAGAATACAGAGGTGTGTGGCTTTCTATAGTCAAAGAAAATAGCAGAGCTTCTCAACCAAAGGTATTCCTCAGAAACCCTAGAACAGATTTAAAAAATCATTTCGTTAAATACAGATGCTTGGATCTCAGACCAATTAAGCAAGACTCTCCAGTGGTTGACCCTGGGGTATATGCTTTAAATGTTCTGTTAGTTATATAGATTAAGGACACAGCAATTTCTCTAAGCCCAGGCGTGAGCCCCCTGAAGAGCTGCACTGCCTGTTGGTGGTTGTTACCAGAGATGCAATGGAACAGAGGGCTCTTGGAAAGGATGTCAGTTATCCACTATTGTATAACAAATTTCCTCAAAGCAAAAGTGGCTTAAAAGTCCAAATATTTATTATCACACAGTCTCTGTGGGGCAGGAATTGGGGCGGGAGAAGGATTGTTACCTTAGCTGGGTCAGATATAATCACAGATCTGCAGATGGCTATCTGGCCATTAAAAAGGGAGAGTCCCTGGAAATAAACCCAACAGAGAACAGAACCAAGACAGGACAGTTTTGGATCCACTTGGACATGACACTCTATATATCTTTGGCTGCCTCTTCTGTGTTCCCTTTTTTTCTTGAGTAAGTTTGGGTTGGGCTGCTGTCAAAAACAACTAAAAGCCCTGACTCATATACATTGATCACAGATAAGTCACTGATTTCTGTGAGCCTCGAATCTCTTCATCCCTTTAAAACAGAGATGGTGATTAGATGAAAGTGGTGATATGATGATGATGAAGAAAATAATAACCCTCCCAAGGTTACTAGAGTATCAAATTATGAAAGTACTTTGGGACCTAGAAACCCTGATGTTAGTAGCTGTCATTTAGGTTTTCTGTATTTTAGCCTCTTATTGTTGTTAGGTGCCGTTGAGTCGTGTCTGACTCATAATGACCCTTAAAGGGTTTCCAATGGTTGTTTAGGGTTGCCTCCAGAACAGATTGCCACATCCTTCTCCCATTTTTGTGGTGCTGGGAATCAAACTTGAGACCTCAGAGACTGCAGAGCAGCGCTCTTCCAACTGAGCTAAATCCCAGCCTCATTTTAGCCTCTTAGTCACTGGGAAAAAGAACTGTTAGGGAGCATAACACTTCTGTATTTTCGGTATATATGAACACACATAAGCAAGTTAACTCTTTCTTAGCTACTTTCTTAGTAAAGAAACAAGGCATGCATGTTAAAACAGAACATCCCAGTAAATGTCTGGAGTTACAAAACAGTTAGAAACACGCAGTGATTTCTTTCCTACAGTCTTCTATTCCAGCATACTTTCAAGGTGTATAGCATGTGTTAGATGTTGTGGAGGACATGGTCTCTGTCTTCAGAAAGCTCATCATATGTAGTGAGTTGAATAGTGTCTCCCCAAAATTCAGGTCCAAGTGGAACCTCAGAGTGTGACTTCTTTGGATGATCTTTGAGGATGCAATGAAGGTAAGGGTTGAGATGACAGCCTTACCTCCTATCTCATTTTTCCACCTAACAGATTAGGGTAGGTCCTAAATGTAATGGCTGTGTCATTACAAGAGACAGAAAAGACACAAAGAGATACACAGCAAAGAAGGCAATGTGATGATGGAGGCAGAGACAGGAGTGATGTAGCCACAAGGCAATTTTGCAGGCATCCACCAGAAGTTACGAGGTAGGCCTGGTACAGTTTTTCCTTCAAGATCTCCCAAATGAACCAACCCTGACAATATCTTGATGTCAGACTTCTGGCCTCCAAAATTGAAAGAGAATAAATTTCTATTATTTTCAACAACTTAGTTTGTGGTGCTTTACCTGCAGCTGTAGCCCCCGATCCCATCAGATCTAGGAAGCTAAGCAGGGTCTGGCCTGGTTAGTACTTGGGTGGCAGATCGCCTGGGAACACCAGGTGGTGTATGCTTGGGAGACAGACCCAGCAACCCACTCCCAAAAATCAATCCACCATTGAAAACCCTTTGAACAGCAGAGAAGCACTGACAATAGTGTTTTGCCTGTTGTACATAGGGTCACTACAAGTCAGATACCAGGTACTCCATGGCACCTAACAACAACAAGTTTGTGGTACTTTATTATGGCAACCCCAGAAAACTGAAATATCACTTAACTACCTCCTTTTGCATAGCTGGGGTAGGACTGCTAATGTTTAAAATCCATGGATGCTTAAAGAAACTTGCAAGACATAGATCAGTTAGAACCGTGGCTATCAGGTGGCCCTTTCAACACACGTTGGAGTTAAATGTCTCCTTGGCAAAAAGCCTTATTCCCACAAACATGCAATCCTAGAGGCCAGAAAGAAAAAAGGAAACTATTGTGAAATGACCATAAACAAAGCCCTGGAAGCCTGTCCACCCTAAGTTGGCCTTTGCTTGGCCAATGAACTGGCCCTCAACATCCTTCTGGGGGTAAAGGAAATCTAGACAACTCCCTTTCTAGCTGATGAGTCCTACATTTCTGGAACTGGGGAAGAGCGGGAGGAGGGAGGAGAAGAGCAATAAAGTCAGGATGGCTGATTGGAGCTATTTTCAGCAGGCCGGTCTTTTATAACTCCTATTTTGTTCCCCAGTTGGACTGACCACTGCTTGATGAATTGTGTTTATCTGTAGTTCAGCGATAAAGTTCTCTTTTAATTCCCTGCTGAATAGAAATATTTAGGGCAATGCCACAGCTGTGTTTATTCTCACACTCTACCACAGTTATGTAAATACTGCCTATGGAACTATTTCTGATAAAGGTCTGTACCAACCCCAAGGAATTATACGCTCACCCTAGATGTCTGCCAAGATGAGCAGTTTCCATCCAGCTTGGCACAGCCTCTGAATGATATCACAGCTTCTCAGAGATCATTTGGCAAACCTCACAATAAAAGAGTAATTTTCTTCCCCTCTTGCTCTCTCAAAGGCATCCACTGAGCCAAATAATATTTCCCAACATTCTCAACTTCTCTTGTTTAGAAACATGAGGCTGATATAAACCTTGGGGCCTCCTGACACAAAATTAATAAATAAAACAAATCTTGCAACCTGGCAACAAAGGCTTCAGGTGACCTTTCTCTTCCAATGTGAAGCTGGAGAAAACAGAGGTGAAACCAGTTAGGAGGCTGGGGCTTGCTGGCTTGCGGTAGATGCAAGGATGGAGGGTTCACAAACCACATGGTCACTGTGGTTGCTTCCAGTTCCACAAATCTATGATCCCTTATGGCTGATAAAAAATGCTTCCCAGAAAACACATAGCACTCTGTTAACAATGGTTGTTATCTCTATATAGTGGAACTTTGGCATATATTTTTATTTCTACCTTTCTGCTTTTCTACACTTTCAATTTATATATTTATTTGATTGTTTATTTATTTGTTTATTTATTTATTTGCAAAATAATCAGGAAAAAGAATGAGAGGAAATAAATTTCTTTAGAAAAATAGATACTTGCAAACATTTAGCAATAATGTCATTAGTGAAACAATTCACTAAGGGAAAAAGTCTTATGTAGAAAAGATAATACTAGAAAAAAATAGGTTCTTTTAAAACTCCTAAAATGAGTTATAACTGAAAGACTTGAAAGATATAAAACAATCTGCTAGTAACAACATTCATAATGAGGATGAATACTTGTCCTATGGGATGCAAAATTTACCCCAAAACTTGTTTATTTTTCTCATTTCATCCTCACAACCATCCTACAAGGTGGTTGTTGTTAGGTGCCATCAAGTCAGTGTCCAACTCATAGCAACCCTATGCACAACAGGTGAAACACTATTGTCAGTGCTTCTCTGCTATTCATAGGGTTTTCAATGGTGGATTGATTTTTAGGAGTGGGTTGCCAGGTCTGCCTCCCAAGCCTACAGCACCTGGTGTTCCCAGGCGGTCTCAAATCCAAGTACTAACCAGGCCCAACCCTGCTTAGCTTCTGAGATCTGATAGGATCGGATGCCATAGGACTATGGCTGTAGGCATTCTACAAGGTGGAAGGTATTAATGTGTTTGCTTCACAGGTGGTATATATGCTCTCAAGAGCATGATATATACCAGAATTATCTTAGTATCACACTCATTGCTTGATACTTAGAAAAGGACAATCACAAGTACTTGTTGGGCTAAGTGAATGGATGGCTGTATGTGCAATTTAAAGCTTGTCCCATCTGTATGGTGAGCTTCTTTCTCATCAGAGTTCTATAACTGCCCCTCTTTCTACTTTTCTTTTGCCCTTTCTAGAAGTCAACCCTTGTGGTCTTGAATAAGGGGTTTAACTCCATAGCACAAAATTCTTCAGTTGTAAAGTAAATTGCCTAGTATATTACATAAAGTCAAACGTTTTAAGGTTCCACGAGAAGACTAATTCTCACAGAGAGCAATGCATTAGTGGTCAATTCCAAAATGGTTATCTAACTTTAGATTGTTTATCTAACAATTGACCACATGTAATTTTCTTGGGCTAAAATGACCAATGTATGATTTTGTGACAGCCCTACTAGAAGAGGATTAGCAGGTCCAGTCTCTTCCAGTCAGGAAAAGGAAAAACTAGAACCAAAGCCCAGGTTCATCTGACTCCAGAGCCTGTGTCTTACTCCTTTCATTCTGCTATGATTTCAATATGGTAGTTTAGCCCCTAAAGGTCCATGTGGAAAAGCTTGGTCCCAAGATGATGGTATTAAGAAGTGCTGTGAATCTTTAAGGGGGGTGTTATTTGAAGGCCCTTTGTCATTGGGGGTGTGTCCTTCAAGAGGATTGTGGGACCCACTCTCTTAGTCTCTTTCTGTTTCCTGGTTTATGATGTAAGCAGTTGCCCTCATACATGCTTCCACTGTGATGTGCCATCCTTGCCCAGAGGACCAAACAAATGGGGTCCCCCAATCTTGGATTTGAACTTTCAAACTGTGGGCTAAATAAACCTTTTCTCTTTGTAAGGTAATTGCCTCAGGCATTCTATTGTAGTAGTGAAGCTGACAAATACAAGCTCCATTTAGTAAGAGGTTCGTAAAATGTGGTGTGTTGTTTCAAAAAGCAGGGAATGTTTTCCATGTTGTTTGCTGTTCCATATCTTCCTAGGTGTTTGGAAACACCCTTCCTGAGTACTTGGAAAGTTTTCCAAATGATAATTTGAACTTCCCCAAGGCATATGTTAGAATTCAAGTCCTACCCTTCCTTGCTGCTTGGGCGTAGAGCCATGCACACAAAGTAGCAGCTCTGAAGGAGGTAATATGAGCATGTGGATGTGTGGCAGTAGAGTCATCCAGCTCTCAGAGGCAGAGTTTTGCTAGTGTCATGTGTCCTCAGTACAAGTTGAAACAGTTGTGTGAGCTGTGATTTATTTTTTATTTTTTCTGGGAGTGGGGAATTGAACCCAGGGTTTTGTACATGTTAGGCAAGTGCTCTACCACTAAACTGCACCTCCAACTCTGTTTCTATTTTTTACTTTGAGACATGGTCTCACTAAGTTGTGTAGGCCACCTCTGGCCTCAAGTCACCATCCTCCTGTCTCAGCTTCCCAAGTTGTTAGAAGTACAGGCAAGTGATTGGCAATGAACTTCTTAGCCTGAAATGTTTTGGAAATATATGAGAACCCTAATATCCTTAACTAGAGCCAATTCTATTGCCTGAATCAACAATCTCCAGCTCAGAACATAGATTTAGGAGGCAGGCAGCTATGATGAAACCTAATGAGATCATCTAAAGAAAGTGTCAAGTGTGAGCAGTTAACGGAGAAGCAGCCAGATTTTGTGCTGTTTTTCACAAAATCCTATTTCAAAAACAGGTCATGCATGATATAATATTCTCCTAAGCTCTGAGGGAACCTGACAATATCGCTCATGCTGGCTAGGTTTCAGTTTTTCAGTAACACATAAATTTACAAAATATGTGAAGAATTTCAGCACGTTGACCTTTCTTCGGGGAATGATATCCTTATCAAAGTTTTAGCAGAGGAGTCAGCTAAAGTCAAAACAAGAGAAAACATTGTGTTTTTCAATTACACATTTCATCTGTACCTTATAAAATATTCCGTAGTTTGACTTTGCTCAATTGATTTAAGAAAATCTAAACACACAAGGTGTTGTGCAAGTCAGATAAATGTACTCTGTCTCTAGAATCTTAGCATATTACACTGATAAACAGTCTGCCCCATGGTCTAATACAGAGTATAGACTTTGGAGTCAGAGGGCCTATTTTACTTTTTTTGAGTTAGATTATCCTTAGGTTCGGTGGCTGAACTTAGTAAATAAAAACGTAGGATGCTCAGTTAAATGTGAATTTCAGATAAACAAGAAAAAAATATTTTCTAGTAAGTATGGCTCACATAATATCTAGTGGTAGATACAGCATAAAGTACATGGATAAAAAATGTCTAGAAGATAAAACTGATAGGACTTTATAGTGGATAAACTACAAGAGGTAGAGAAGGGTGAAATGGCAAGATATTGGCTAGGTTTATGGATTTGGCAAGTGAATGAAGGGCAGTACCATTTACTAAGATTAAAAAACAAAATGATCTAGACTTGGAAATACCATGTGCTTGTTTAAGTATCTCCTTTGTCAGGAGTTTGCTAATTCTACTGTGATTTTGTTTTGATGACATTAATATCCTCTCAGTAACCCAGGTTGGACCACACAATCACCTTTGCTGTCTCTTGTTTTATTGAATGGCACTCAATATCCAAGTTTTATCAGTATTGTCTTGGTGGTACCCCCTTTTCAAAACAGCTAGCCAAACTGTAAATTACATAAGTTGCCAAGTTTTCCCAGTGGAGCTGCAACAATTTTGTGCCTAGGCTGGGATATAAGTTTTATTTCTATGCCAACTTTCATTAAATGCTAGTGGTTGCCTGACAATGTCCCAAACGGAGGCTTAGGTCTCACTGTAGGCTCAACTAGGAAAAAAGTGTTGTAATCATTTTTTTGATATGTGTCATGGAAATGGAGATTGGCAGCATTTGTGATGCATAGTTAACATTTCTTCCCCATTTATCTATCAGCTTTTCATGCTGTGGGGGCTTGCATGTTGCTGTGATGTTGAAAGCTATTCCACCAATATTTCAGATACCAGCAGGGCCACCCATGGTGGACAGGTTTCAGCTAAGCTTCCAGACTAAGAGAGACTAGGAAGAAGGACCCAGTAGCCCACTCCTGACACAATTTGCCATTGAAAATGTTATGGATAGCAGAGAAGCACTGTCAAATATAGTGCCAGAAAATGAATCCTGCAGGCTCGAAGGCCATTCAAGAAACAACTGGGGAAGAGTTGCCTCCTTAAAGTAGAGTCAGTCTTAATGATGGGAATGGATAAAAACCCCTGAGACATCCAGTTGCTGATGTGGCAAGGCTCAAACTAAGAAGAAACACAGTGACTAAAACATGGGGCTCAAACATGAAAAGATCCTGTGCATGGCACAGTGTTAGGTAATGTTTCATTCTATTGTATATAGGTCGCTATGAGTTGGAACCAATTCGACAACATCTAACAACAACAAGAAGATGTTAACACTTCTAGAATGCATTTTGGCATTAAGCTCTGCAGAAATAATTCCCTTCTCCTCCTGATTACCCCACCTTTTTTTAGAGTTCTGGCTTTTGGTCCTGATCATCTCTTTTTCAAGGCTTATCTTCCTTTGTTTACCTCCCCTACTAGGAAAAAAGGAAAACCCTCTACCAGATGGAATGACACAGTGTCTGTAACAATGGGCTTAAACATAAATAAGATCGTGTGCTTGGCACAGAATTGGGAAGTGTTTCACTCTGCTGTATGTAGGGTCGGACTCGACTCGACGGCACCTAACAACAACACTAGGCTGAAAATTCTTGAGAACATGATATATATCTTGAGAACATGAGAATTATCTTAATATCACACTTATTACTTGATACATAGGGGCTGGGATTTGGCTCCGTGGGTAGAGCGATGTGCTGTAGTCTCTGAGGACCCAAGTTCAATTCCCAGCACCGCAAAAATGGGAGAAGGGCCTGGCAATCCACTCCCAAGGCAATCCCAAAACAGTCAGCCATTGAAAACCCTATGAGGGTCGCTATGAGTTGGATACCGACTTGACCGCACCTAACAACAACAACAACAACAACTTGATACTTGGAAGAGGACAATCCACAAGTACTTGTTGGGCTAAGTGAATGGATGGCTGTATGTGCCATTTAAAGCTTGTCTCATCTATATGGTGTCTCGTCAGAGTTCTATAGCTGCCCCTCTTTATACTTTTCTTTTTCTCTTTCTAGAATAGTCAACCCTTATAGTCTTGAATAAGGGGTTTTAACTGCAAAGCACAAAGTCCTTCAGTTCTAAAGTAAATTGCCTAGTATATTACATAAAGTCAAACATGTTTTAAGGTTCCACGACAAGACTAATTCTCACAGACAGCTATGCAGTAGTGGTCAATTCCAAAATGGTTATCTAACTTTAGATTGTTTATCTAACAATTGACCACATGTAATTTTCTTGGGCTAAAATGACCAATGTATGATTTTGTGAGCTTTTCCCAGACCAAAAGTCAAAGCAGGCAGCCTGAGAAATGGACAAAGTAGGACAGAAAGATGACAAAGAAATAAGGTAACTAGGATTATAAATCCAAAGTGCGGATATTATAGAAGCAACAATATCAGTGTACATCATCTAACTCATTATGGGAGAGTGTCATATAAAATAATATCTATCCATCTGGCCTACTTACAAGATTGTGAGCAAAATCTCTTTTCTTTCATTAACTTTTAATTATTTTTTGAATGCGTAGTACTTACCAGACATAGTTTTGGGCATATGGAGAAGAGAAGAATTCAACACAGATATGGGTCCTATACAAAATTCCAGTCCATTTATCTGGGACAAGGAAACATTTTTTGAAGTTTCCAAAGAGCATGAGAAATTCCTAACATTAGAGAATAATTTATAACTGTTTTAGGAGCAGAGAAACTTTTGTTTAATTCTTAATTAATTACATAAGCAATTTTTGTGAAGTTAGAAGCTACTATATGTACTAACAATAAACTAAACCTTTACTGCTTTGAACTTGATTTTCTCTAGTATTTTGTCACAGCAATGAAAAGCTGACTAACACACTGTGGAAAGCATCACAGTAAGGCATTGTTGTCCTTAGGTGCTGTCCAGTTGGTGTCCGACCCATAGCAACCCTACATACAATAGGTGAAACAGCTTCTCTACTGTTCATAGGGTTTTCAATGGCTGAATGTTTTTTTGGGGAGTGAGTTGCTGGGTTCTTCTCCCAAATGGTGTCGTTAGGTGCCATCAAGTCAAGTCTGACTCATAGCTACCCTCATAGAGTTTTCAAGGGCTGATTGTTTCAAGGTCATTTTAAAGAATGGCTTGCCCAAATGTTCTCCCATTTTGGCAGTGCTGGGGATTGAACCTGTGTCCTCAGACAGTGCAGAGCAGGTGCTCTACCAATTTTGCTAAACAACAGCCCAGTAAAGCGTTGTTGTTAGCTGCCATCGAGTTGGTATCTGACTCATAGGAACCCTACAGGGGACACACTGTCAGTGCTTCTCTGCTATTCATAGGCTTTTCAATAGTGGATTGATTTTTGCAAGTGGGTTACTGGGTCTGTCTCCCAAGCTTAGCACCTAGGGTTCCCAGGCAGTCTCCCATTCAAGTACTAACCAGGCCTGACCCTGCTTAACTTCTGAGATCTGACAGGATTGGATGCCACAGGGCTACGGGTACAGGCCAGTAAGGAATTAGTATCTATGAATTCTTCAGCAAAGATTACTAGACACAGCCACTCAGCAGAGAAGAGGTTCCCAAGAGAATGTCAAGGAGGAGACTAAGCTGGATTGTTCATGACGGATTTGCACCACATGAAAGACCACAGGCAATTTGAGTTAGCACAGGAGAAAAAGATACAGAGAAGCTGAAGAAACCAAAGCTATCCTAGCCACATGCATGAACAAATAAATGATCAAAGTCAGAATTAACAATCTGGAAGGAATTACAAGTTATGTAATAACAACCACACATTTCATGGGTGAAGAATCAAAATTCAAGAAAGGAGAAGTGATTTATCCAAGGTTATATTTATAGGTAGTAATATTGTGGAACCTTGACTCTGGATTCTTAACAACCAAGTATATCCAAATTCAGAGAATGGAGGAGAAGTAGAAAAATCATGATATGCTAAAGGAAAATTTAACTTTCTTTATGATTTCCCAGAGGAGTGGTCCTGAATTTGGGGCTAGTAGCTCTTTCTGAATTTGAAACAATCACTGCAACACTTTGTAGATGATTCACTGTCAAACTCTTTATGAAAATGACAGTTTCATAATTATTTCCCCTGTGGAAGCCTTTGCTCAAAGACACTTTGACCTCCTTTGTAGATAGCAATAATCATTTTTTCATTACTTGAAGGATTTAAACAAGCACAAACATATAAATCAGCTACCCATAAAATTGCTGTTTTTTTTTTAATCTATATCTGAACTATCTAGACAAGTTTTAAATTGTCATGTAATTCTGCGCTGGTTGCAAGATAGGGCGAAAATCAGAATAATGCAAATGTTCATCCCAAGTTTTCAAAGGTCACACTGCATGAAATCCAATCTTTCTCATTTTTACAGTAAATGCCAAGGTGCTGGAGAAGTTGAGAAGGAAGTGAGTCTCTCAATGAGGCAGCTAAGTGGTGGGGTTAGATTTGTTTTATTTTGATTTGCCTTCATTAGCTATTTTTTTCTTAATAGAAAATGTATGGAAACAGGGAGGCAGAACAATTGTTATAAATGAAGGGAATTAACTCAAGGCTTTCTAATTCTTGACATGCAGGCACATAGAGAGGAAAAGAGGAGGCCCGGGTTTCTCTGTGTGCTGCCAGACAGGCCTGAGCTTCTGGAGTGATCAGGTGCCTGCTTCTGCCTGTTAGCATTCTAAGCATGTGCTCCTTCCAGAGGTGAGAGTCACATGACTGAACTTTAGACACACTGTAGTACCTCAGGTAAGAGTAAGGGCTTCTTAGCAATAAGTATGAACTGGTTTTAACCAAGACTTAAATACACCCTCTCCAGGAAAAAAGAAAGAAAGAAAGAAAAAAAGAAAGAAAGAAAGAAAGAAAGAAAGAGCGAGAGAGAAAGAGAGAGAGAGAGGAAGGAAGGAAGGAAGGAAGGGAGGGAG